>JANHGB010039558.1:0-56502 GCA_026283785.1 Coracopsis vasa
TTTATACATGGCATTTAAGCCTAAAATTCTTAACAATACCACTTTCAACTATTCTATTCTTAGTCTAGATTTGCCAATCGATAGGTTGCTACACTCTTTCAATATATACAAAGAAATGTCTACCAAGAACACACCACCAGTATATTTCATGGGCATCCACCAGGAAATACATCTTTGTGCCTGGAAGGAAATCAATTAACTTTTCTAAGACTTTGCACCAGCATAAAGATCATTGCCTGAATTTCAGATGCAATATGGCAAGTTGGCAAAAATATTGGCAAAAGGGAGCAAAGATTCACAGTGAAAGACACCTTGGCAATACTAGTAAGACCCTTCTCCAGGACTCAGTGCACACAGAAGCTTTTACAGGACAGTGCTCTTTATGTGAATAATATATAAATGGCTTCAGAAATTGCAAGAAAAGCTTGGGGCTTTTACTTTTTTTCACCTTCCCCCCTTTTCTTTTTCTTAAAGAGCACAACTTCTTCATCGCCTTTTTGTAAATCCTTAATAGTGTGTTATCATACTGTTTATATATGAAGACAGCACTGTGGCAAAACTTATTGATCATGGTTTAAATTGTCTGAGGAATTCTCACTGAGACTTACGAAAGAAGTATCTCTTGTGCATAATATCCTTTTATTTTCCCACTTCATTTATTTTGTTAACTGAAATGTGTGCATACATGTAACCACATCATGGTTTAGCACCTTTGAACTATTTCTAACAATTCTTTTTTTTGATCCATATATGGATATGGCAATGCTGGAAATGTAAAATATATGTGTTTTTTAGACAACAACAACCAGCTAATAAGCTATTTTATATGCCCTAGAAACTCAGATTTGGAAAGAGAAACTATTTAAAAATTTCTGATCAACCCAATGAGTGCTTGAAGTATAAATATGTCACTTTAGCTATCCAAACTGACAAAGTACACATCAGCAAATGTTAATGGAAAGCTTGGAGAAAGTGACGGCTTACCTCAGAAACTCTTAAAGTAAAAAAAACCAAAACCAAAATAACCAAACAAAAAACAAACAAACAAAACCCAAACAAAACAGCACAAGAAGAAAGAGTAAGATGATTAAATTTAATAATGACATATTTTTACTGTGGCTTTTGTTCAGCATTCTTGATCTTTTTTATTATCTCACCGTTTAAAGATGCAAGAGCAGACTGCCTTAGATCTGAGGTCATCCTTACAGCTATGCTCATATTCAGGCATATGTCTGAAGAACTGGGTTAAAAAGGACATGTCTGCTTCATTCTGTTCGAAAACACAACTGCATTATCACTTCTGGATGTTGTGATGAGCTTGATCTAGACTAACTACTACAAGGGCATTGTGTGCATCAACAAAGAAATGTGATAATCCTCTAGCAAAAATTAATTTATTAATGAAATGAATAATTAAATTGTACAAATCATGTTTAAATATTGTAGAGGAGGCCAAAAATACATAAAATAAGTGCAAAACAAACAAATAAGCAAAAAAAAAAAGGTTTCATGGTGACTGATGTTGACTCTTTTTCTATGGACATCTGCATATGGAAGTTGCTATCCTCAGGAAGGAAGGAAGGCTGAGGAAGGCTGTGGGGAGAGGAGCGGAGATGTCAGAGGACAGCCTCTCTTCTACACACAGTTTTCCTGATTTCTCTTTCATAGCATTGGCTGTCACACTGCTTTCTGCCACACAGTCCTCTGAGCTGGTAGAGCCAACCTCACATCATTGTGATAGGATAGCTCTAAAGCAATTTCTTCAAACACTCTAGACTGGATACGTGAAGAGGCTGTGCAAGGGTCAGATGGTGACAACTGATCGCTGAAATATATTTCACTGAAAGCATACATTTCAGTTTGCTCTGATAAATTCAGAGGGATTTCAAATACCAGGAATGTTGAATGATTCAAGCAGAAAGGAAATAATTTATAAGTTTATTATGTACAGTATATTTACAAGTGTTTTACCACTACTCTAAAACTTTAAGACTGGCACTGACTGGATTTTTTTTTCTTATTGATTTTATTTTTATTTGTGAACCTCAGTTTTCATGTCTCTAATGTTAACATATGGTCTGAAATAATTACTCCATTCATAGAGTTCACTGCAGAAAATAAATTCATTTAAGATGATTCTCTTCAAAAGAAGAAAGAAGAGAATGCATCCCAGCCTAGGAATACTTTTTTCTCTCCTTTGAGTGTAAAGTGAGTCTCTAGGTATAGCTCTGTCACAAACTCTTGCATCCTGCAGGTATCCAGTGTCAGGTCCGTGTTACCGTCCTGGACACACTGGATAGCCTGGAGTTCTCCAGGGCTGAACATCTCCTAATGTCTCCCATTTTCAACACACAATGAGATTTCATTTAAATTGAAAACTTCAACTCAATTTTACTCAACTTTATAGAACAAGAAAAAATGGTCACTTGATTAAAAATTTTTATTTTTTAATTTTTTTTAATCTGTGGGAAATCCAGAAGGTTTTATGTTATTCCATTTTAGAATATGATTTCCAAAGAAATAATGAACAGTGATAATAAGACCTAAATCCCTCAGGACTAAACTGTACATCTTCAGCCAGTCTGTATTTCTTCCATGTTCTTGCACATAGTTTACTTTAAAAGTGGTACAGACAAAAGCAAGCAAAACTCTTGCAGGAGTCTTATATCTGATGAGGAAGGTACCAAAAGCTCAGTTATCTGATGCAACAGGGTTGGCTTGTTTATGAGGACAGATAATCTTTAGGTGTGTTGTTTAAGTGTTAACATGTCCAGAAAAAGCAACATGAGCTATCTGTTGCTTCTCTTTCAGTGGCTATGCTGAAAATTAAATAGAAAAGGAAAACTGACTGAGAAGTTCGGGTACTGCAGGATCACAAGCTTCAAGCTTATCAAAGCACTGCAGTGACTAATTTGATATAATAGTTAAAATGAAGTAAGAAGATATTGCCTGAGCAGAATACACAAGGTAAAAAGTAAATGGTGTTTGCTCTAATTAGGTAAATAGTATTTTATTATGGTGGTGTTTGAGTAGGCATTGTAAAGCTGAACTGTGAAAAATTAATCTTTGGAATTTCCTAGTTCTGTGTTAGAAATTTTACATGAAAATATACTTTTCCTCCTTCTTTGTCATCTCAAAAGGTATATCCTTCAATAATAGTATATAACCAAAGGTGTAGACAGGCTCTGATTTAAAAAACCAAAGGTTTTTAATTATTTCTTTTCCTGCATTCATGTACACAAAATTATTTTGCCTTTGATTTAAAAGATTTTGTCTAAAATTATATTTTCAAACCCTGGATACAAAAGGCTCACCTTGGAAAGAACTTTAAGAAAAATAATTTCATGCAGGTTGCTTTTGGAATACCTTCTGGCAATTTAAGGCAATTGACAGTTATTGCTTATTAGAATACTACAATAGTTGATAATCCCTTATCCACCAACATTGTAACCTCATCAAAGAAGGCCAACAATTTTGTCCTTAGTGAAGCCATGTTGCCTGTCACCAATCACCTCCTTTATTTTCATGTGCCTTAGTACAGTTTCCAGGAGGATCTGCTCCATGATCTTGACGAGCACCAGTGTGAGACTGACTGGCCTGTAATTACTGGATCTTTCTTCTTTAGCTTTTTAAAAATGGGGGTTATGTTTCCACTTTTCCTGTCAGTGGGAGCTTCAGTGGACTGCCACGACTTCTAGAATATAATGGACAGTGGCTTAGCTACTTCCTCTGCCAGTTCCCTCAGGACCTGCGGATGTATCTCATCGGGTCCCATGGACTTGTGCACCTTCAGGTTTCTTAGATGATGCATCAAAATGGTGGGAATGGGATGAACTGAAGTTCCCCTCCCCTGGCAACTTTAAATCCCTCTTCACCAGCTTGACAAGCCTATGATCTATATGTGCACAATACTTAACACCACATCACAGCAGCTTCAGTCTTGTTACTGAAGCTTTGCAGAGTCACTTTATGCTTGTACAGATCAATAGAGGGTGCATGTGCAGTGAGTCCCACATAGCCAGTGTCTGTCAGAACAGAAGTTTTGGGGATTTTGGAAAGTTAGGGTCCAAGTCCTATCCTTGAAAGAGGCACTGCAAAATAGGAATGGGATTCTTGTTATGTCAATGCTTACTTCTTTCTGAGAAGCTTTTTTAAACATAAGAAGCCCTTTCAAACAGTGTATCATAAGTCATTTAACAGTTGCCATTGTCAGCCTGAGTCTGAACCATTAGCAGAATGTTCATTATAAAAGTGACTAGAATTAAAGAGAATCAGAAGATGAGTCAATTAAAGGCAGGGAAAGGCCAAGTGGAATCTCTCTGTTTGGTAAATGCTCCTCCTTCCTTAGTAGATTGCAAAAGAGATCAATTTTATGGGGTTTTCTTCATTTTTCTTTTTTCTAAGTACAGCCCTGATTTCAGACTATTTCACACATGTGTATGAGCTGAGCAGCAACTGGGACAGACAGATTTTTGCTTTAGAAATGTGAAAGAAGTTTAAAAAATCTGACATTTAGTAAATGTCAAAACATACTCTCAGCCAGGTTCTCACTTGGTGCTGCTGGGGGTTAGCAGGCTTTGACGTCAATGGAATGGTTCCCATGTCCAGCAGGTGTACTTCCAGCCCACTAGCCCAATGTTTGCACCATGTACACCGTACAGAAGATAAAGACTGTGAGAGCTTTATCTATTTACCTTAAGTAAAAAAGCTGGTTTTTATGGGTGAGTGCTATAAACTTGCTGGTTGAGTGCGTGTGCTTAAATAAAAGGCTACATTGTTTGCTCTGTTCAGTATAGTCTGTAGGATTATCAGAGCTGTTTGCTGTTTATCACAAATACAGTAGGCTTTGTACTTACTCTGACCTTTGGTTCAGAATTCACCCTTTGAAGTGTTCATGTGTTCTCTAGGTTGGACTGAATACATTTCTTTGTGTATAAACCAGCCAAAATTCTTGCTTCAAGTATTGTTTGATGGTCATAATATGGGATGTTTTCTGGCAACAACAGGTGCATTGGCAAAGTTTATGTCCTTAAATGAGTGAAGAGAACTTATATGTCTACATGGTTGCTTCTCAAGGCATCCCCAAGGCCCACATAGTGCTACAGTTGTGGCAGTATGGGGCTCAAAGAGGCTGATGTGCTTTCTTTATTTGTCTTCAGTACTCCTACATTTAGGATGACTAAATGCAATAAAATAGCTTAAGCGATTCAGAAGACTTTCTGATGACAAACCTATGGAAGTAAACCTCACCCCTCTATTTCTGTAATGTACAACCTTCTTGACTTGCGTGTCTCTCTTCATCCTTCTCCACCTCATAAAATAGCTAATGAAATATTCTTCTTCTGCTACTGTCAAAACCTACACCTCTTTCTCTTCTGAAACTCCTCTCTGATATCCTCTTATCTTTCAGTTCTTGCTACTTTTTGTGCTCAGCCCATGCAGACCTCAGCTTCTGAGTGACCTTGTTTATTCCTATGACTTTTGCTCAGTGTTAACTTAGTCATTCACATCTTAGTACAGGATCCTAATGACATGATATAAGATACAGTTTTTTTAACACACTGATCTTCATCAGGATTATGTTCATAAATAACCCTTTGAATTTGTTGTTTCATCTTTGTAAATCAACACCTAGTTACCACAGTCGTGTGTGCCATGGCAACGAGGAGTTAAATAATTGACATTGTGGAACATTGCGGAACATTGCTTCCAACAGTTTACATCCTTTGAAATACCAGTAGTTAAATGTGAGACATATTTTGTTGCAGGTAGTTTAGGCTGCTTTATTCCAACTGCTTCTTTGGTATCTTCCATGGAGATGGAAAAGCATCTTTCACCAAAAACCTTTCCAGTGGCAACCCATTTCTTGCTCTACTGATTTCTATGTGTTTTAACCTGTTTTAGTGCTTAGATAAATAAAACATTTGTTTTAAAGTCTCAAAAGTTTGGTTGGTGTTTCTACAGCCAGGTGAATGACCAGCAGAAAGAAACAGTTCTCTCTGACCCTTGGAAAATTCTAAGGAAGGTCAGAACTGCTTAAATCCCTTGGTGTTAAAGAGAAAGTAAGAACAAGAACTTCTGTAGAAGGAAAGCTCTTTCAGTGTGTGTGTCAAGTGGCTTCATTTGTTTTTCAGACTTTTAAACCTTTAAAAACATTCTGCTCTGATAATGTTTCTCTATTCACAAAGTCTTCAGTTTGCTACTGCTTACTGCTGAATTTAAAAGCTTGAAGAAATTGCAACAGCCATTCTCTAGAGTACCTTTTTACGTCCTTCTCTTTGTCATGGTTTCAGCTGGAATAAATATTTTATTTCCTAGTAGCTGGTACAGTGCTGTGCTCTGGATTTATGATGAGAATAATGCTGATAACACACTGATGTTTTAGTTGTTGCTGAGCAGTGCTTACACTAAGTCAAGGACTTTTCAGCTTCTCATACCACCCTGCCAAGGGGGGTGGCTGGAGGTTCACAAGAAGTTGGGATGGAACACAGTAGGGACAGCTGACCCCAACTGACCAAAGGGATATTCTATAACATATGATGTTGTGCTGAACAAAAAAAACAGGGGGGAGTAGTTGGCTGGGAGGTGGCAGCCAGCTGCCTGGGGACTGGCTGGGCATCCGTCACTGGGTGGTGAGCAATTGCAATTTGCATCACTTGTTTTTATATTCTTTTATCTTTTTGTTGTTGTTTTTGTTGTTACTATTCTTCTTCTTATTATTATTATCTCTTCTTTTTCCATCCTATTAAATTGTCTTCATCTCAACCCATGAGTTTTATTGTTTTTCTGATTCTCTCTCATCCCGCTGTGGGGGTGATGAGTGGCTGTGTGGTGCTGAGCTGCCTGCTGGGTTAAACCACAACATTCCTTCTAGGTGCCCACTGTGGGGCTCAGAGGGTTGAGATAATGACAGATCTGGTAAGAACATGTTAAAGCAAATTTGTTAAAAGCACTCATTATATTAGTTTAATACTTGCTGGTCACAATGTTGTTCTCGGGGTCGAACCATGTAATCTTTTACTGTAAATGTTCCCTGTTGCTCTGTTTATCACCTTTGGGGTATGGGTTAAGGTTACAGTTTTGCTGTACTGTGTAACACTGGCTAATGATATGATAAAATTACTGGTTGTGAGACTAAGCCAGTATTTGTATTCAGCACTTCTGTCATCTCCATACTTCAGAAGCCATCTTTTTGAAACTATTAATAATTACACTTTTTACCTTTCCTCCTCTGAGACTCAATCCATGGGGGAGACACCTCCCTTGTTTTCCCCTTCTCTTCCAATCTAATTACAATTACAGAATGCTCTCTTAAGAATTTTGACTATCCATGGGATGTTCAAACCAGCATGTTCTTATTGATATGTCTCCTGAATGTGTTTCAGGGCTTGTTTAAGGCTAAAGAACTATTTAAGAATACCATACAGAGATCTGCCCCAAGACTGGATACTTATGAGTGGTAGGGTGCGTGGGGTAGTATGGACAAATGCCTAGGACTGTGGGCACCTCTCAATGTTTTGGAACTTTACCCCTGAACAATTGCAAAATCAAGAAAACTGGTAAAATATTTGGAAAACACTATTCAATCTCTGGACCTGATGGCAAAACAAAGTACGCTGCAGCTACTCCAACTCCTGTGACAGGCACTGTAAGTGAATCAGAGAACCAGCCCATGCTGGTAACAGTTGCCCCTATAAAAAAGGAGAAATATTAAAAGTAGAAGTCAGCTCATTTAGTAACAGAAGAAAGTCTTACTAAGAATGGGAAGGAGAAAGAAGTGGAAAAGGCAGGCTACTCCAAAGCAGGACCGTCATGAGAAGAGGAAGAGAAAGAGGCAGAACTCATAAATGACATGACATAATGACCCAATAGCTATCTGTGAGTGAGCTGCAAGATATGTAAATAGATTTCATCTTTCATCCAGGTGAGCACATTGTCATCTGATTGCTCTGATGCTGGAACAATGAGGCCAGTAGCTTAGAATTAGAGGGTAGGGAAGCCAAACAGCTGGGATCCCTTTCTAGGGAAAGGTGCATTGAGAAAGGGAGTGGTAAAGGGGCACAAGCCCTTAGTCTCTGGAGGCAGCTCCTGTCAGGTGTCAAAGAAAGATATTCTTTCAAGGAATATGTTATATGTCACCCATAAAAGTGTACCTCCATGGAGAATGGTACCCAGTACCTGAGGGAATCAGCCATGCTGGAGGTGATGTATGATGCCCTGGACAATGAGCAGTTATCCAAAGATCTAGATGAAGTCAAGTGTACACCACTCAAGTGGTGGAAGTTTGTACGGAGCACACAATCACTGTATGACAACTCGTTGGCAGTAATGACCATGCAAGGTGGAGAAAAAAAAATAGTGGATGAATTGGCTGGCCAATTCCAACAATTTGAAGAGAATCTCTTTTCCTCCCTAGGGGTCTATGTCTTTGCTGCGAAGAAACTGTTCCAGAGTTCCAGCAGTTCAAAGAGGATAAGTCTTACTCTCCACCTGTACAGTCCAGTATTTCAGCTATTAGGAGTAAGCCTTCTTCTGTTCAAGATAGAGGATATAGTGGGTATATACTAAAGGCCGCCCTGTGATCTTACATGAGTGACCACAGAGAGGACATAAGGAAGCAGGCTGGAAAATTTACCTTGACCCTAGGGTAGAGATGAGAATTTCAAGGCCAAATAATCACAGAAAAGGGGGTTCTTCTGAAAAATCTGCTGCTTCAGTTTCCAGTGGGCAGTTCCCCAGACAGAGTAGAAGGGCTAATCTTACTTCTGATCTTAATAAAAAGACTTCTAATTTGTATTTATAAGAAGTGAGTAACAAGTTCTATGACCAGGACTAGAGGGGCCCTTCTTCCAGCCAGGTGGAGGAAGGAGACAACTAGGTTTATTGGACTGCGTGGATCAGATGTCCTGGCACATCAGACCCACAGGTATATAAGGCTATAGGGGACACGAGTGCACAGTGTACCCTGTTGTCATCAAGCTCTATAGGGACAGAGTCCTTTTGTATTTCAGGAGCGACAGGAAGAACATCCCGCTTCACCATTCTGCAGTCATTCTTGAAGATGTTAAATAATATCGTCCCCTGAAGGATGCCACTTGTGACAAATCTCACAGTGCCAGTGCTCATCTGTATGGTGTCAGACACAATGCGCAGTACCATGGGGTTTGACATAGACATCTTTATCTATCAATAAAGTGATTTAATTCATGGTTGCTTAAGTAAGATCTGAATCATCTTTTAATTTGCAGTTATTCAATAGAACATGTCTGGCCGTTCTAAGCTTCACTGATCTTGGAGATCAAGAACAAGCGTGGTCAGAATTCATTTTCACCAAAGAGAAAGCAAAGTTTTTAATGTAACTGAATCCGATATAAGGAAATAGTTTTAAAATATCATATTTCCATCTAGAGCACATATTTACGTTGTGGTCTTCTGACCACTTGGGCACATTAAGAAGTTTTTCCAGGTTCCAGGGTTGTTCATTCCAGTAAGCTATTTTTCCACTTAACAATACGAAAAAATAATGTTTTTCTTTTATATAAATCTTAGCACACCAGCAAAATAGCTTTTTCTTTTTATATAAAATACTTCTGGAATCTCTCAGAAATTATATTCACTACATGTGATGCTATATATAGTTTTGAATCTATAATAGCCACATTGCACTTACGTATTGCACTTCTCTTCCTCCCAGCACAGGAGCAATTTCCACATCCTTCAGAAGTACCTAATGATTATTATAGGACAAATCTATTTTTTCTTGCTGACAAGATCAGTTGACGCACAAGTCTTCACTTTTGAGACTTTTACTTTCTCTTTTTTCACTTTTAAATAAGAAACAGATATTTTGGGAGCTTTTCATGACACATTTTCTGTTTGTTTTCAACAAATGGAAAATGATTATAAATGATACTGTTTCCTAACAAGCTACAGTGGCTATAGTCAAATGACCGGACTAAACAAATCTATTCCTATACTCTCCTGTTTCCAGTAACTTAAAGCACTAATCAATTATCTCTCTTAAGATAAAAGAAGCCATTTTCTGCCTTACTCCAGTCTCTTGCCAGTCCCAGACCACCTCAGTAACTTATTTCAGGTGCATTTTTTACTTTCAGGAACTTTTCTCAACTTTCCTGGGGATGGGAATGCAATGGAGAAAGGTGGAGAAAAAGGAGTAATAAAGGTTGATTTTATTTTGCTTTGCTTTTCCACAGTACTGATAAAATAACTGTTTCGTACCCCATCACTTCTTATATGTGGGCAGCTGCTCCTTAAGGCTTATCCAACCTTAGCACTGGACAGACTGTAGCATTTGTTAATGATGTATTGCCTTTTGCTAGGTAGGAGTGAGTGTTGCCTGTGGCAAAGGGTTCTTGTGCTGGAGTATGTGAGCCTTTTTTTCCAGTATATTAATTTCCAGACAAGAGCTCTGTCCAGCTCTTTTCCTAATGTTGTGATCTTATGCTTTGAGACTAAGGACAAGGTCAAGAAGAAATATTCTTGACTATTTCTAGGTTTATTAATTCTTAATTCTTATTCCTCGGGAATTGTAATTTTATTTTCATATTTCTGGACATGCAAAAATGTGAGTTTTGCTCTGTCACCTTACTCTAACTATACTGTAACAAGCCATAGGACACATGAGCCACCATATTGCTACTTTTACTGACTTCATACCTCCATTTTTCATATTTTTATATTTGAGTGGGAGGTTGATGCAATGGCTGATCTGCTTCTAAATAGAAGTCATAAATGTGTCTGACAAATCACCTCTCATCACCCAAATAACTGGAGTACGTACTGAGAGAATGATAGAATAGTTTGGGTTGGAAGGAATCTTAAAACTCATCTAGTTCTAATTCCCCTGTCATGGGCAGGGACACCTTTCACTAGATAAGCTGCTCAAAGCCCCGTCCAACCTGGCCTTGAACACTGCCAAGGATGGGGCAGCCACAGCTTCACTTGACAGCCTGTGCCAGTGCCTCATCACCCTCACAGGGAAGAACGTCTTCCTCATGTCTATTCTAAATCTATCCTCTTTCAGCTTAAAGCCATTTCCCCTTGTTACGTCACTACGTGCCCTGGTAAAGATCTCCTGTAGGTCCCCTTTAGGCATTGGAAGGCTGCTATAAAGTTTCCCCAGAGCCTTCTCAAGGCTGGACCACCCCAATTCTCTCAGCCTATCTTATAGGAGCTTCAGCTCCTTCAGTTAGAAGCTTTTTGGTTTTGAAGAGCAGTGTCAAGCCTCTCTAGACAAAAAGATAAAAAGCATAAGGTTATATTTCTAAAAATATTTGAAAAAATTCTCCCCTTGTTTTTGATTATTGCATCTACATTTCGCATCTGAAACTCTCAAGATTTTATGCTGATTCAAAATATAAACTGCAGATGAATAAAATCAAATTATCACTTGATATGGAAGCAAAAAACTGAGGATGAAACCTTTCTAAAGATCATTTTTGCAAATGCCCCCCGGAAAGCAGAAAAATGGTTTCCTTTTTTTTTTTAAAAAAAATGTCAGAAATGTGTATAGAGGAGTTCTCTGTATCCATAAAACACTGGAGGACTCTCCGTTGTGAAGGCAAATCCTGTGGTAGAATTAGATTTGTTCTATGTCTGATCTTTAACTGGAATTTAAAAAGTTGATACCAGCAGTCTGGATTCTCCAAGAGATAATTTTTTATGGTCTATATACAACTTGGTATATTTTTTAACCTTCTTTCAATTCATTAGCAGTTATTTTCATGAACATCATATTTTACAGAATTATTGTTATGGTGAGAATAGTCCTTTTAAGATTGACACTGCATTATTGTCACTGGCGAGTGTTTTGACTTCTAGTAGCAGGACATTAGTAAAATTGGAATTGTCCCTTCTGTGTATTATTCATTAGGTGTGCAATTAAATTTCCATGGTTTATATACATATTTTAAAAGTCCAAGAATCATTGATTAATGTAAACTGCCATTGCTCCATTAAAAACATTAAAATTTGTATTACCTGCTCAAGACTTCTCCAGTAAATGCAATGCACATTTAGCAAACCATTTTAATATTTCAGCTTAGCTTATTTTACATCAAGGGACAGACACAGTCATATGGTTTGAACTTCACTGAAGATGGAGCTAGAGTAAAGGCAATTCCAATTGCATTGCATCTCATGCAAATGATCTCAGAGGATAAGTATTCCTGGGCTTGTCCTGTACTTGGATAAAAGACCATATGGAAGTCCCAGATACACTAGGCTCAAGCCAAGAAGTCATGGCCTAACACTGTACCACAGAAAGTGAATGAATTAGAAGGCTACTTTTTCCCCCTCATCACTGGTGGGTGAGTCAGAGATCTAAAGTTACCAATACTGTTTTCATTCCATCAGTGTGAAATGTCCCAGAAAAATATTGCAAATTAAAAACATTAAAATTAGAAAGTGAAGTTGGATGAAACTTAAGCTTCACAGGAACCTTTAACCAGGGTTAAGAAATCCTACCCTCTACGACGCCTATGTCTCTGGAAAATCTTTTAAACTTACCAAAACTTGGACGAGTTTCTATATTGGGAACCAGCATAGGGCAAAGAAATGGGTGTTCTGCTGCTGCTGCTGCTGCTCCTCTTGCCTATCAATCAGGCAAGGCCTGAGTGCTATGACTAGCACGTAAACTTTTCTCTATCCACCTGTCTTTTACAGAAGTGAAGAGCTGTTTGTGGCCCCCGTTGTAGTAGAGAAAGTGAAAGATCTTCTCTGCTTCTGAAAGAAATCTCCTGCAACCATTCAAGGAATAGTAGGATGGGGAAGGTAGTAGCTCCATGCAGTACAGTAACCAGCATTTTTTCAAAGTAGAAACCTTCTGTGGGAGATTCGGTAGTGTAAGGAGGGCACTTCTTTGTGTGAAGAGAGCTGGAGTGTATGGAGCACTGAGAGAATGCAGCAGGGATGGGGGAAAGAGCATATGGAAAAGGGAGTATGAGAAAATAATTACCAAGGAAAAAAAAAAAGGTTAAACTACTAATTGTTGATTTTACACTAAATTTTCAGTTCCGTCTTTGCAAGAAAGCATCACTATAAACAATGATATCTGTATAATTTCTGTCAAAGGTCATTAGTTCTAAAATAATAGAATTTAAACACATTTAAAATATGTGAAGCTGAAATTTAATATTTGGGCTGATAATAGCAAGGCTTAAAGCTGGTTTTATGGCAAAGTAGAAGACATGCAACTTTTAAGATGACTGGTTGAATCATACAAAACCAGAAGAGAAAAGTCCAGATGAAAAGCTATGATAAACATTGGTCTCACTACTTCCCACCACCCAAATTCTGAACATGGAAGTTGCTCCAGCTTTGTGTTACAGAATTTCTCTTCACTGAGTAGCTCTTTTCACTCTTTCATTCTCTCCTCCTTTTCTGGCAACGAAGCACATTTTCTTTCCCTGTAATGTAATTATATACAAACTCACAAACTTAACCATATTGCCATGATCTAGCATCACCCACAATTTGGCAGATGCCACTGACTGAAAACACAGCTCTACTTTAAAGTAAGTCATAGCACTGTTTCTATATTTAAAAACACAGTTTCCATGGCATGACAGCACTGTCTGTACTTACTGGGGAAAGACACCAAAGCTTCTTTGTGTGGTGATTCAGTGCCCAGCTCTCAGAAGCAACATTAGTTCAGACAATGATTCTTATTTAAAGAGATTCTGAATTTTGAAATAATTTTGAAATTACAGTACTTGTTACTTTAATATCTGTGCCAGTTAGATTGCTCGGTACAGCAATTGTGTTCATAATTTTAAACAGCTGTTTACTCTAGTAATTATTTAGTAATTATTTTTTTATTTTGGTAAAATAATACCTTACGAAAGGAAGCAGGGTAAAATCTCCCACTTATTTTAAATTAATCCTTTCATTCCCATATTTTTATATTGACATAAAAAGCACAGTACACATATAGATTCTTCTCTTTGATACAGTGGGTTTATTGTATTCCAGTGTGAGCTATTGCAAGTCCAGTGAAGTCAATTACGTTATAATGCCTAAGACTAATGTAATGCAGAATAAGCTTGAGACCTTGTGCTTAATATCAAAGCATAACTAACTTTGCCCTAATATGAGTTACAGAGAAGACACAGGAATGACAATTATATTTTAATTATTTGAATTTTCTGTCTTTTTTCTTTATTTGCTATTGATGAAATCTGAAACAGTCCTATAAACCAGTTTAAAGATGTGTGCTGTATCCTTACTATTTTCTTGCAAATTAGCAAAGGTATAAAAACAGACGAAACTCTAGCCCATCATTGCCTCAAAGTTTTCAAAGGTAGAAAGCTGGATCTCAGTGCATGAATCACCTAATTTCACCTAAGCTTTATTTCAGTTGGCTGCTGCAAAGACGTTCCCAGTGTCCCTGTCATTCTGAGATATCTAATTTCTTTCTTTGCACCATTTGTAGACAAGCAGGAGTTATGGAAAATGCAAGGTTACATCAGTGTTGTAAAAAGAGCTATGAAGTTGTGAAGTCACCTAATTAAATGGTAAAATATGAATTAATTTTATACAAAAAGAAAAAAAAATCATGCTGTAAAAGAGTAAATTACAGTATTTTAATATTGAAAAACCAAAGTATAAGGAAAAGGGGGGAGCATTTAGCAGTCTTTTCAATCTCAATTTTTACAGATTTCTCTAGACAGAGTTTCTTAGCAATAAACTCATGAAGACCCATCTTTGAATGGGATTTTAAAAGCACTGTCAATAATGAGTGTTTAGAGGTGAGGAAGTATTTAGATTTAAGGTCTGATGAATCTTGCTTGCTTTGAATCATAGTTCATCACAGTAATTTATGAATAAGCAAATGTAAAATTATTAACTAATTCTCCTGAAACCAAACACTGCAATCAGATTTCCATATAAAGTTTTCATTTAAGTGGGTTTTTTAAAAAGCCATGCCAAAGAAGATCAAGAATTTTAAATCTGAACTAGATCATCTTTTCTTCGTTCCTGCTTATAAAAGTTAGTCTCTCTTCCAGCAGTGCTGGGGATATATGGTTTCAGAAGAAAGCTTGTCACATTACATTCTTATTCCAATAACTCATTAAAACCTGTCCAAGAACTAGAGTTAACATTCCAACATTGCTTCAATTTTGTTTTGATTTCTCACCAATGGCTTGCCAAAAGCTTTGGGACGCTATAATCTATACTAGAAAGTTACTTCCTCTTGGAAATACACTGTATCTTCCTTTGTTTTCTTCTTTCTTTGATGAGCTGGTTGCTGCTTGCTTCCAGAAATTGATAGGATGGGCTGCAGTGAGTGACATAAAGTCAGGGATGTGAGCCTAGAGACAGACAGTGGTGCTTAAGAGACAGGCAGAGGTGCTTACTCAAAGTCATTCATCCAGTGACTTAACTGAAAGTGGAAGATGAATTTCTCATTGAAGGAAAATGTTTCCCTTTTAACTTAACTGCTTTTATGCTTTCACACCATAAGGTACATGAGTGCTACTGGTAACACAGAGAAAATGAGATGAAAAACCACAGTATCTATGAAAGTCATTCTAGAAATACTGTCTGTATTGCTGTAAGTTGTTAAAAAGAAAAACATTTTGTATCCTTGGTTCTGTCAAAATATTGGGAAGCCATAAGGACTCAGTTTCAGTTTTACCCCTTGATAACTAGACAGGAGCAGGAGGAAATGCTTTGTACCATCTTGCCACTGATGACAAGCAGCATATGTCTTGTAAAAAAGGCTGTGCAGCTTTGGATCATCTAAAAGTTAGTGAATTACCCATCCCCTTGAATGTGCATCACTCAAGGTTTACCCACAAACTCCAGCTTTGTCAGCATGTCGACATGTTGGGCTTTAACCTTCCACTTGCTTCTGGATAAAATTCAAAGTACGAGCCCTACCTAAACTCCCAGACCTTCTCTTGTTCTTTTGTTTTGATTTTGTTTCCTTTTTTTTCCTTTTTTTTTCTTTTAGTTGTTGTTTGTTGGTTTGCTTTTTTTTAATTTTGTTGTTGCTTTTTTTGTTGGGGTTTTTCTGTCTACATCTGTTTGTTTGGTTTTTTTAGGACTGCTTCCTATTTCCTGAAAGTATCAAAACATCAAAACACACTTCACACTGAGATGACATCCCTAACTGTGATTACAGTAAATTCACAAACTCTCTACAATTTTATAATACCTTTCATGTTTCACACTATTTAGTTTCAAGGTAAAAATTCAAAAGCTTATTACCCATTTGATGTGCTGTGAACTGTTTAGCACAATTAGAAACTAAAAAACCAGGAAGTGCTATTTGAGCTATTTGATCCATGGAATCACACATCGGCAGAATCAATGCAATATTGAATACATTTGTAAGAGTGTTGTAAAATTTTTCTGTTTTTGTTTAATGTTTAAAATGTTTATGTTGTCAAAGTTATATTTAGAATACAGACTGTTAGGGTAGTAAATGCAGCGCAAATCTTTCAAGGACAAAGATCCATTGCCTCTGGTGGAGTCATAAAAGGTGGGATTTTGCCTGTGGGCACCTCTAAAATGTCACTGAGCGTTTTTGCATTAATGTTGTAGAGAAAGGTAAGTGTCATTACTCTTATAGTACTGGTCAAAATATTAACAATACTGGAATCGGAAGTTATTTTGTGTCTTATTTAGTGTATATGTTTGAACTTGTATTTGTAAATATTTTTCTATGTATGTGATGGCACATTGACACCTACCAATCCATTTATCTGTGGATAAAACCCTTAAAACACAAAAATACAAGTCTAGACAGAGGAGGAACGGGAAAAAAAGGAAAGATGGATTGATTAATCTAGTGATAGAGTTTAAGAACTGATAACAACATCCTGCCATATTAAAAATTACTTTGGGGAAGATTTATGGCATTTACTTTTTAAGACTGCAATATTAATAACTGTAAAAGCTAAGAAAATGTTATCACTGGCAGTAATAGTTCTTTTATAGTGTCAGAAGATTAATGTTGTATTTCTTCTGCAAAGAAATCCATTACTTTTTGAAAAAAAAACCAAAAAAATATCACAAGGAGCCGTGCTGCTGGACACAGCCAGTCATGCTTTCTTCAGCCCAGGACAAAGGAAAGTGTGGAAGAAGCTGGTTTCCAGGAATGTAAAGATGGCACCTGTATTATGGCGCTCTCTGGCATAAGAACTTGATATACTCTGCAGGTCCATTGCCTGGAAGTGCTGAGAAGAGCTGGAATTCTGGAATTTACTTCCTGTCAGGAGACGGGTAAAGCAAGACCTAGCATCACACTTAGTCAAGGTTAGTGATGCTGAGTGGAAGCTAGATAGGAAGGAAGCAGGATTTAAAGAGACACCTGAATGTGGAAGGAGACTGTTGATGTGAGATGTGGCTTCAGAACAGACATTATTTCAAGGTTTTATTAGTGTGTAGTCTGACAGAGAACATAAAGGCAAGACTGGGAGAAAAGGCTGGTAACATAAAAGGACATGAACTGATAGCTTTACAGAAAACAAAGAGAAGGAAGAGATGTGCCGACAACCAAGCCTCTGTAGAGATTGAGACCTTTGTATTTGGAGCATAGGGTGTAGAAAATCAATTGCTTCAGATGACGGGAATTTGGAAGTAGGTACTTATCTTCTGCAAATACTCTTCATCGTTTTGGCCTTGCTCCTTCTATTAGGTGAGACTATTGTAGTGGTACTTCGTTAGATAGGAATATTAAGAGCTGTAAAAACTAAGTTGCAGCTGCTCCTGAGTACTTATCTTTCCTGATTTGCAGGCCAGTATTTCCTAATCAAATGTGCCCTGACTGAAGATTTTCACCTTGAACCTCTATGCAGAAACAACTCTATATTTGGAAAGTGTGAAAAATTGTTCTAGCAATGAGCTACATAGAAAGTATATTCTGTAGTCAACATCTGAAAAACAACAAATATCATAATCATCGTCATCATAGTCATTGTTGTCATCATCATCATCGGCCAAGCTTGGGGAATAACCTGAATCTGATGAATATAAGTGAAAATATAATTCACTTTGCATATTTGCCTGCCAATTCCAGCAGTCTGAAGACTAGTTAAGCAGCAAGGCAAGATAATAAATAAGAAAACGCGTATTAAAAATGCATGTCCAAACCAACCTCTTTCCTCCACCATTATAGGTATTGACAAAAATAAAATTACTGCAATTTTTTGTCTGACGAGATAGGAACAGGTTCTGGTTTAGTTTTGCTGCGAATGTTCCTGATATTTTGTTCCCTGTTTTTAGGAATCACAATTAAAATATTAAAAAAACTAATTGGCCTTTGTCTCAAATTCAGATAAGCATTCTTTTTTCCCACATGAAGCTGTTTAGCAAAACTATTGCACAGTTGTGCAAACAATAATAGCATTAAAACTGTACCCTTAGATTAACACCGTTGAAACTGATGGCGTTTAGTATTAGCCAAGTGAAAAATGAGATGCTGATTAACTATAACAAACTATTGGGAAAATCTCTCAGAAAAGACCAACAAAAAAGCTGTCATAGCAGTCAAGAAAAAATACCAGAAACTATGTATGAAGCAGCTGGGAAATTAGTATGCATTAATACCTTATCTTCCTAGAGTGGTCAACTTTATCATGTTAGTGATCTGGAAAGAGAAGTAGTAAGAGAGAGACACTGCTATGAAAGCATTCGAGAAAATTACTAATGAAAACCTGCAGGACAAACTAGCCACAATAGGTGAGTTAACAAGACCAACAAACAGACCAGTTTCATTAAGGGCAAGATACTGCAGAGGAAACAATGTTTAATATTTTTTCTCTTCTCAAAGAGTTCTGCATGTTGAGCTGCTGTGACTGATAAGGTTTTCTGGAAAGATAAAGACAGTAAATCCATATGCACATGAAGACAGCTGTTCTGTCTTACAATGGTATATGTCTGCTTGTATTGAATTTTCTTGTTTTGAAAGCATACAGCACCAGAAATAAATTTTGGATTAGCCACTGGTGATTTACACTCTTAGTACCTGATTCAGGTGAAGTTCATCTGACATCAACTTATTGTCAACAATTCATTTTAGATATATCTTGTTTATGAGAAAGCCTCATCATGAAGTTCTGACCTTTCTTTAGGTTCTGACCTTTCTTTATTCTATTTAGCATAGAATTTTGTATCTCTGTGTATAAATTCCAACTGATTTTTTTCATCTAAGATAAAATCTAGTTTGCACTGTACATCCAGCCTAGTTCCACCAAATCCTAATTCAATGTGAAGCCAAGCAAAGGTTTAAAAACGCTACTGAAAATGTTTTGAACATAACCAAAAGGAGGCCTAAAAATGATCTTATGATATAAAAATGTAAGATAAAATGTGAACATGAACACAAATACAAATTTATGTATTCGTATGTGTCCCTATAACAAAAGATTTAGAGAACTGAGCAGCCCTCTACTAAATAAGTCTAGCCAAAAAATTTGCACTTTGCTGCTTATCACTTTTATCTATTGCAAACTTCTATTTGCGGCATTTATTTGGAATTGATTTACTTCAACAAAATGTTCATTTTATAGAGCCAATAGACATCAGGATGCAGAATATACATTGTAATTGATAAGGTACTTAGAGAATGCAGACGTTCCAAGCTGAGCTAATATAACTTTGTAGTGTCATATCAACCTCACTGAGAAGTGGAAAGTTACAAAATACTGTTGTTGTAGAGAGATTCCTCAATGGATAAATTTTATTGATGCACCAATTAGAGCAGTCAAACCCACACATTTTACTCTTTAATCTACTGGTCTCATTTTAATGCTTTTAATTAATTTTCTTCTCCAGGCTTGAGCTGCTGTGATGATTTTTTTCTACAGCCTTTCCCTGCAGTGTGTCGATGTGGTCAATCTCTGTGGGACAGACATAGCAAAAGCAGTCATGTTGCACTGGCCTTCTCAAACAACAGCTGAATTTTTCATTGTCCTCTCTGCTCACGTAGAAGAGTGGCTGCCATTCCCCTTGGACATCTTTCACCATCCTGGGCAGGAAGGTAAGGACACCTTAGATCCAACATAAGCAGTCATGGGTGCCCCCCACCTTCCAGGAAAGTCTCACCTCTTCTGGCTGTCACATGTCCCACTCCCCTGGAAGTCCCACCCCTCCTGTCATCTTGGAGTCTAGTTGCTTCACCCCCTTCTGCCACTCTGGGTAAAATGTCATACCCATGTCTTGGCTGGCAGTCCTGTGGCTGGCTGTTTGGGGCTTACAGTTACCTAGAAGTATAGCACTCCACATATGGTCTCACCAGGGCTTAGCAGAGCGGAAGATAGTACCAGATGGCAATGCTTTTCCTAATGCAGCCAAAGATCTACTTGGATACGTCTACAATTAACATGGCCTAGTGATGAAGTGAAGATGGAAGGAACTTCAAAACTGCTAGAGGACAGAGTTAGAATTCACAGTGATTTTGATCAGCTGGAGAAATGGTCTGAAAAAAATAAGATTAAATACTACAAGGATGTATGAAAAGATCCATATTTAGGAGGACAAAAATGTAGGAAGAACTACAGCAGATTTGTGAAAGAGAAACTAGTGTTTATAAAAGGTAGTAAGCGGAACACAAAGTTTCTTTTTGTAAGAGCTCAACAACATCGTGCTTTTACAAAAAGAGAGAACCATCATCTTGGAATATACGAAGAAAACCCAAAAGATGTATAAAAAGAAGTTTTAGTTACACAAAAGATTAAATTATCGTTCTTTGCCACTTTTGAGACGTTTCTGCCAGAATACTGTTTCCAATTTTGTTCACCACGTTTAGAAAGATAAGGCCAAAGGAGACTCCTAGAAATCAGTGTGAAGAATATATTCCTTGTCCCTAGCTCATCCTGACTAAATCCTATTCCCTGTGAATGACTTGGGATTTCCATGCTGTGCCTTCCTGCCAAGACAGGCTTAAACTCCTGGACTGTATTCTGAGTTCACTCACAAGAAGAAAAAACAACCTTTCACTTTTTCCTGCCTTCCTCTTCCAAGACCTTCATCCCATCCCAATCATAAAGTCTATTACAATATTGAGAAGTCTAGAAATAAAGACATAGAAATAATGACCTATAAGCATGGCTTAAGAGCAACTGGATGGTCTGAAAAAAGACGACGTGAGAGAGAAATGTCAGTGTTCAAGCTTATAAATCACTCATAGAGAGAATGGGATCTGTTCTTCAGATCACTGTTGGACAGGATGGGAAGAGATTAAATCACAGCAGGAAAATTTAACTTTCATATTATGGAAACTTTCTGGCTGTGTGAAGGTTTTATTAAGCACTGTCTTATATGGTCTGGGAGCTGGGGAAGTTCTCATCACCAAAGGTTTTTAAAAGTAGTTTGGATTAACATTTGTGAGCACTTACAAAAAATAGTGGATCCTTCCTGTGTCAGAGAAACATCTGACTCTCCAAGCTTTTCCTTCCCAACGTCATTTTCTATATCTCTCTGGTACTATACTACAGGCTAAAATGCTGCAAGGACTTTCCTTTGGAAAGGGTGGAGTTCAGGATGGGCAGATTGTTTTGTGAGATCAATTAAATCAAATTCAAAATAAGAGATATATTTTGTAATTCAGCCACTTAATGATGTATCTTTGACTTTTGGCTAATACCGAAAGAAGAGAAATATGCCCCTACAGTCACTATTTCCTATGCCAGCTCCTCTGGATTTTGACTTTGTAAGAGTTATATTATGTCAGCAAACTCAGACACATGTTAAAAAACTACATTAATCATATAAAAAAATACATTTTCACAGACACCTGTTAACTCCATAAAAAAACATCCCTGAAATATGTATGAGGACATTCACTGTAGCATAGAAAGCACAGAAAGTACAGTCAACATTGAAAAAAAGTGTTCAAGAATATTTCTTTAGCGAGAGCTTCTGTTTTAAAGGTAGAGTAATCTTTCCTAAATCAGTTTGGGATGACACAATGAGAATGCAAAGTCTGTTGGGGAGGATGAAGATCAGTGTTTGGCCTGATGTATGTTTCCTAAGGTTTACTTTGGACTTCTTTTTATAAAAAGGTAAAACAGCATATTATTCCTTACATAAGCAGTTCCTGCAGATAAGAGTAAAGGGTTTTGAATACTCTTGAAGACTGGTGATTTTACGACCTAGTCTACAGTTTCCTGATCTCAGTATTGACTATCAACCTGAACGAGTTTCAGATCAGGAGCTTAGGGTGAGATCCAGAAAGACAACAATAGGCACCTCTAGTTGAAGTTTTGCAAAGCATAAAGCGAGTTTTCTGTCTCTGCATAGGTGAAACAAAGAAATTGTACCACCTGACCACTCTTGTATAGTCGGTGGGAGGTATTTCCTCTAAAGATGATCTACAGAATTTAACAAACAACATAGAAACCCACTAACAAATGCAGAATTTGTGAGTTCTGTGTTTCTTGCTCCCTTAAGACGTTAAAATAATGTGGTCCCTGAGGAACCGATACCACTTATCAGAAACTCCCTCACTTCTGCATCCCTGAGTCCCTGTGTGTGGCCTGCCTGTGCTGTCACACTGGACCAGGCTGAGCCTCCTTCTTTACAGGCAGGTTCTATCTTGTAGGGTGCATGTGGGCAGTCTAGACTGGAGCTACAGGGCACTTCTGAACGACCTGTAATTCAAGTAATTATTTAAAGATTGACTAAAAAGACAAGGGAGTTAAAGTGATCTTCCTTTGCACTTCTTTCCCATAGGCAAAGGCAAGAAGTATACTTTAAAATCAGTAACAACAGCAACAAAATGCTCAAGGAGTTTGTTGTTATTGCAGAAGGATGTGGATTTCTGTAATGAACATCTGAGTAGAGGGAATGGAAAGATCTTGATGTTGCTGCTATCGTGGGCTATTGTTCCAGGTATTTAGTAGCACAACAGATGACTCTTTAATCCCATGTGAGGTATTTTATGTATGTTTATACCTGAAACTGACACTTTTATTAAAATTGGAATTAGATAACTCATATGTCTAAAGCTCACACAGATTATATTGTATTGACTAGAAGGGTATTTAAATACTTTAGATTTAGTGCAACTTTCTCACTTAAACTCATTGTAATTCAAGCTGTTACATATAAGCGTTAAAATGTAAACCAGTTTCCAGGTGTTTAGCAAATATTTTTATAAATCCTGCAAAATAAAAAAAAGAGTTACTGCTTTTTTTTTTTCAATCTTTAATATTTGATTATTTATGGACCACAGAAGGTACCATCCTTTCTCGCATACCTCAAAACTAGAAAGACTGTATAACTGACCTTTTGTTAATCTACTTCTGTTGTGCCCTCTTAACAGAAGCAGGTTATTTTGTCCGCATTTCTTTGATTCCAGCAGATGATAATTTAAGATAATAATGTTGATTATACAGAATTTTGTTTTCAAAAATTCTGCTGAAATAGAACAACTGTTTTTAAGTTTAAGATGGAAGAAACATCTATTTGTATTTTTTTTATTTATTAGTCTCTTCAAGATATTTCCAAGTGCAATAAAGTATGTTAATAGGAAGTGAAAAATAAATGCAAAATATTTAGGACTGCATAGTAATGCTGTCTATACTAAACTTCAAATTAAGCAATTCCTTAATTTGTTCTGTTCTCTGCAGATGTTCCCGCTGACATAAATATGATGGCTGAAAGCGTAAGAGACTGCATGAGGCAACCAAGTAAACTAGTCTGGTGCTAGCTAACCTTACTAGCTCTTGGCCCAGCCTTGGAGGTAAGGAAGTCCAAGGGGGGGTCCACATGGCCCAGATGCTCTCCAGGTTTCTGGATCTGGAGTTTTAGGTCATAAAGGCAGCTCACATTCCCCATCCTTGTAGAGCAGCTGTGGTCAGGATTTGCTGCTATATGTAATAGTTTCCCTGGATACTTAAATTATCAGAATTGTCTTTAAAACTTGAGTGTTGGGTGTTCCATCCTATGACTGCAATGAACCAGGGCTGCTCTTTCTGACTATTTCAGCTCTTCCCCTGTTGGCACTGTATTCCTCTGGGCTGCAACTGTATAACTAGTGACCTTTCATTCAAGTGTGCATTTGTGCATGTGTACACATAAGCATAGGTTTGCCACTATATCTGAAATTCTGGTTGCTGGATAGCTATACTTTGGAAGGTTTAAGAAAAGCACTAAGCCTCCAAATGACTGACTCACTTTATGAAGTTTGGTTCCCTGCTAGCTGCTGTCAGCAGTGTTAATAAGCATATGTTCATAGCTGGTACCATTGACTTTCTGGGACGGGCCATATAATTTTTTAATTGCTTCTCAGTTTTGCTTTGTGTTTCCAAACACTCTCATTGTTGAGAACCAAATTCCAGACTTCAGTACTACTACTGTTCTTGCTAGACAATCTGAGGATATTCTTGTACCTGACATCTATGAATTGGTTTCTTAGGCAGAATTCACCAGGACAAAGAGAAAGGATTTCATGGATCCCAGGAGACTGGGAACACACCTGTAAGCCCTTATTCTTAATTACTGTATTGTGCTATGATCATAAAACAAAGGCTTCTTTGCAAAATATTTTTGTCTCTACATTTGTTTTTTTACTCGTTTTAATTAGCACCTAGATTTTCTAAAGGCAGCAAATTAAACAATAAGAAATCTTTATGATGTACTTTATGAAATTACTCAGAACTGAACAAAAAAGAAGCAGAATTCAGTTGGTGGCATCCAGCTGAAAAGCATAAAAAACGTTCTCTACTTAAATCCTATTGCTTCTAAGTTTAAGTTTTTGCAGCAGATTTCTTGTTTCCAGAGCCTGAAAGGACTGGAATACTAATAGTTTTTGCACTAATACTTCAGTGTTTTGGACTTTGTTTTCAGAATTCTGTAGGTTGATGGCAAAATTGTATAGTTATCTATCCTTCAAATATCTCACTGGCTTTGATAACAGTGTGGAAGATTAGGCTAGTTTCACTACATAAAGCTAGTTAACTAAACCAATTTTTAAGTATACATACATATGCTCAAAGCTTTTCAGTCTTTCCTTAAATCATCTTGATTTACCTTTGAAACTTATCAATGCAAATGAAAGCAATAACATGTAAAGGTTACCTCGTTGAGCGGAGGTTAAATGTGCAGAAGTTTAAATGGATTTTATAGCCACAATTTGTTTATGCTATTGTAACTTTTCTAATAAACAATATGCTTAAGATTCCATTTTCTGAATCTAGATTGATTCACTCAGCTGTGTTGTGTGGGAAGAGAATTCTCTGCAGCAATATTTTGTGGAGGAATAATCTGTTACTTCGAAAGAGAGTATACACCTTTATCATTACTGTATTATTCTCTTGTGTTCAAAAATGGTTTGCTGAGAAATTACTGGCATTATAAAATAATTGAAAATGAAAATAGATGAGAAAGTTCACCAAAGACATTTCCATATGAAAGCTCCCAACCTTTGGTGTCCATTCAGAGCCATAAAGACTGGAGTTAGATCTTAAGCTTCCCTTACATTTTACCTGACAGAGCAACCCTCAGAAACCTCCTCACCAGTGAACTTCAAGGATACACTGAGGTGAAATGCAGAGGAAAGAGGTGAGATTTAGACACATCAAGTGATACAGCAGAGCTGGATAGGGACCTGACACTGGTTTTCTGTTGGAATCCTCAGCTCTGAAACTTCCTTTGGTATTCAGTGCCAAAGGAAAGAGATGATGATGATGAATGTTACACAGGCCTGTGGTGTGAACAGTGAGGTCCAATTCTCTGCTTGAAGAACAAGTTTGAACTTGTGTCCCTCATATTAGTAGAGAGCACGCTCTGAGCTTTGGGTCATGTTTGCTGACTTCAATTTTTTGGAGCAAATTTTGTGGTATTTTTGCTTTGTAGCCTCTTGGGACATGGACCAAATATGGGCTCCCACCAGTTCAGAAACCCCTTTCTGTTCCTATGTATCCTGCATAATTTATCTATAGGAATTTAGGTATCTAAAAAGTTTAGTGATTAGCTAGCAGATCTGAAGTTGTCAGTGGCATTGAATTGGGAGACTTGGACAAAGAATAAAGTGCCTAAGACCAAGATGGTTTGCTTGATTATTTTTATCACTTCGTTTTCAAAACTCCTTCCACAGTTCATTGCAAAAGAAGATACTCTGTGAAAAAAAAACAACCAAACCAAACAAACCAAAAGCCAAACCAACCAACCAACCAAACAAACAAAAAAAGCTGAGCTTCATTATCTTTCTACTTCAAGATCATCCTACAACCCGACACATTACTGAGTTATTTTTACCCTCTGGAGCAAGAAGCCTTGTCAGAAATGTAGGAAATAACAAGCTCAAAAATCTTTCCAGCTCTCATAAAGGTTTTCTTGTTGTCAAAGGGCACATAAAACTCAGAGTGAGATAAGAATGAAACAAACAACTGTAATTTCTTAGAACAACCCTTGGCACAATTAGCCAAGCAGAGAAAAAAAAATGGAAGACTAAAATATAAGATTAAAGAAAATATTTAAACCGTTATAATACATGTCAAAGTTGTTGTTTCAATTAAATAGAACAAGAAAACAACATCACAGTATAATAAAAACAAATACATCACCGAACCTACAGGTTGCAATGTTATAGGACTCTTTCTACTAGAAGTGTCAGCAAAAGTGAAATTCAATTCTGCACCACAGCTGGCTCTGTGTAAGTACAGCCTAGCATATACATAGTGAAAGCGCGGTGCTCAAATAATGAAGTAAGGATCTATATATAGTCACTGCTACCAAATTGGTCTTTGGTTACTAAGAATCACTTTGTATTGCACTTATACCAGGGTTATCAAAAATGCTTCTCATTGATACAGGCTTAGGCCTATGTCAATGGAATTGCAGTAAATGGAATTTTAACTCCTGGTTGCCAACAGAAACATAAACTGAACTTGTACTGATCAGAGAAATATTTTGTATGTGGTACCATGTCTGCAACAATAATGACTAGTGGATGTTTATTTGTAAAGTAGCAAAATAAGATAGCTTTTCAGCCTCTATCCATCAAAGATTTAGTGATATCCTACCACAGCGATAGCATCCTGACCGTTGCATCTAATAGTCTATTTTCTATCAATGTGAAAGATCTGATATATAAACTAGTAATATAACTGGACTTTACAGTATCCTACAGTGATTTCTTTCATAATTCCACTAGGTTGTATGTGAAAAAACCACATCCTTGCTTGAAAATGATGCCTGATAATTTAAATGGATGTCCCTTTTTCTTGCATAATCAAGAGAAAGAGTATGTACAGATATTGAAAATGGCTCACTGATTCTGGAACCTTAGCTTTGGATTTGGTGAATCCTAAGTGAATCCTGCATATTCTGCTTTTTCCTTTGGTTCTTTATTTCTTTCTACTGACTCAGATTACCATCTCCTGCCCTCCTTGTCTTTTTATCACTTCTGAACTGTCTGACAACTATCAATGTCTCCAAGACTTCTTGAATAACAGTAATAGAGAAAAATCCCTCACTGTGCACATATAATTTTCCCACAGTCATTCTTTTGCATTTATTTATACTGAATTTCATTTGTCATCATTGTCAATCCACATTCAGTGTCATAAAATCTTCCTGCAACTTTTTGCAAAGGGTTTCAGATTAAAGTACCTTAAAGATCACTGTAGCATTACCAGCAAAATGAGAAAAAGGTGTGAATAAACCTAACTATAAAGGTTTTGTGATCTAAAGTGGAGCAGTGTTTTGTTTTGTTTATGAAACCAAAGAGTTCCCTATGAAGCACTTGTGCATCTCAGGCAAAGCTAAATTTATGTCAGATCCCAACAAAATTGTACTGTAAAAGTTATTAATTTTGCTTGGGAAATTGTTTTTTTTTTTTGAACTGTTAAACCAGCAAGTTTAATTATTTAACTTTTTTATTCAGTGTGAAATTAAACATTAAAATATTAGGATTCTCCAAAAGGACAGATTTTGTGTTTTTTCTCTCAGCTTTCCTCTTGGGTTATTAGCTGATGTTTCAGACCAAACACTGCATCCTGACCAATGCCTTTCACCGAGGAGATCAGAAAAATGGTCAGCATGCTTTGTTTGGAACTTTTTGCAGCACCTTTTTTGAAATTTGGAATTCTGAATTATGTCCCCTACACTTATGGAAAGCTGTACTTGTAACTGTCCAGTTGCTGGCCTGTCAAAAGGTGAGAGAAGAGAGGCAGAGGAAGGTCAAGTCAAGGTACTACTATTCCTGTGTGAGGACATACAGCCAAATTGCGTCTGAGACTTCAGTACCATCCTCAGTACAGGATTGATTCAAAAGGAGGGTTAGACTAAAACCAGAAAGGATACTGAATGTAAAAAATATGAGAATATTTTTGTAGTATAAAAGGAACTCACAACAGCAGCGCATATCATGCTACAAGGAAAATAATTTTGAGTCAAATTTGAAAGCAATATTTGCATTAGAGTGCAGGGAAATATTTGCTGTCAAACAAGTCTTAGTTCAGTTTCCTCCTGGTAGAATACTTATTCTGCAAGACAATGCCATTATTTCTGTTCCATTTAATATGGACAACTTTCTCCTGAACTGATAAAAAAAAAAATTAGAAATTTACTTGTATAAATGCAGTTGAAATTAGTATAGGAATGCTGTACTATGACTGGCAAATACACTGATAAAAAGTAGGCATCAAGCAAGAACAAACATACATACCTGAGATCTCAGTTTGTGGTAGACACTCTGTCTCAATCTGGTGACAGCAATGCTTTGATGTGACCTTTTCTGTTGTGGTCAGCGGCATTCATGGAGTTTGACAATGACTCTGGGAAACCATGGGATCTGTATGTACAGCAGTTTCCTGGGCTGGTATTTGAATGCTGAGAAAAATCAGTAAACACAAGCATCTTTGCAAATTTAGTGAGAAATAAACATGCACATAAATTTCAAAGTAAAATCAATAATTCACATACATTAATTCAACTTACAGGTAAATAATTGTGGATATACGTACTTGACCAGAGTAAGAGCTGGAGAGTATTTTAGACTTTTTAAAACTTAATTTTTACAGATCTGCAAATAATCATTACTGTAGGGATTTTTAAATACCTAAGTAAGTTGTGGATAAGAAATGGGTAAGCTTTTCCCCTCTAACATTTTTAATGTCTTCCTGATTTCTTTTTTTCTGTTTGTTTGTTTGCTGTGGTTTATTTTCTTTCTCTTTCTTCCCAACAGGCTTTTCTCAGGACAAATTGGAAAAAAGATGGAATCAGGAAACTTGAAATTAATTCTTATCACTCCTTTAGGCAGAGTTAATCAACATTTACATTCACAACTATTCATCCGATACTGTGACCACAAAATTTTTTTATATTTTTATTTACTCTTCATAAAATGTACCCTAAACCAATCCGGAACCAAACTGCTCACCGTTAACATATTTGCTTATGTTAACATATGTTACTGTCTCATAAAATCTGGGGATAACAAATAACTTGCTAATCTTCTTTTACTGGCGTTCAAAGGATTTTTGGCTTTCTACTCACCATGAGTTTTGGTTGTAATCCATACAGTCCATATAAACACTGCCTTTTCTGTCTTTGCTTGTGTCAAAACCCAGAAATTTAAATAAAAGATCTTGTCAAAATCATCAAGTTTCATCAAACCTTATGTAAAGTCCAGAGATTTTGCATGATGTCCTTTCAAAACCACAAATCAGACAACTTTCCTCAGAACTATGTTTCATAATACAAAAATGCTTGTGAAGTTCAGCAAAACTTTCGAAGAACCTGGGCTGAGTTTTGGATTTTAATAGAATTAAAAAACCAGATGTTTCATATGATTTGGAGTTTTTCAGTGAGAGCTTTGCCAGCTCTTATTCACAGCCACAGCTAAATGAGACAACATTTACTAGCACAACAGTATTTTGTGATGATTTTGTTTTCATTTCTCTTAACAAGGTGCACTTTGAAGATTATTTATGAGAAAATTGATTTTTCTCAATCCTTAAAATGAAGAGAAAATGGCAGAGATTAACTGTTCTCATTTAATCCCGGTTCTACGCCACTGCGAATACATTGTATGTTGCAAGTAGAATAGAAAGTTGCAATGGACATTTGAGCTGGTATACAAGTTTGCAGAAGCTTTTCTAGCCTCCTGTCTAACTTCAGACTGATCACATTCCATTTCACCTTCTACTTTTTTTTTGTCATTTGAGTTGCTCCTTTGTGCTCCTTTCAAATGTATGATTTACAAATACCGTTATCACACTCAGCTCATGCAACATTATACATGGCTGCCTAACAAGAACAAAAGACAATTTTTACTTAGCTGGCTCATGTTCTTTAAACATTACTAAGATCTTATTAGACAAATCATTCACAGACAATTGATGGCACTACTAATTCACAACACCTCCCACAATGCAAACTGCAACGTGGGGAGATCCTTAGTACATCCTGAGGACTTTGCTGCATTATGGGAAACACTCCAGAAAATATTTTTCCAAAGGCATGTGTCACATTGCTGAAGCAGAGCTTACTTTTTCATGTATGTTTGTAGGGTAGAATGGATTGACAATTGTTGTGGCTTATATGTGGGCTAAGGGACTCTAGGCAGAAAACTGCAAAAACACTTAATAGAGCCATAGAATCATAGAATAGTTAGGGTTGGGAAGGACGTTAAGATCATCAAGTTCCAACCCCCCTGCCATGGGCAGGACACCTCCCACTAAACCATGCCACCCAAGGCTCTGTCAAACCTGACCGTGAACACCACCAGGGATGGAGCATTCACAACTTCCCTGGGCAACCCCTTCCAGTGCCTCACCACCCTAACAGTGAAGAATTTCTTCCTTATATCCAATCTAAACTTCCCCTGTTTTAAGTTTTAACCCGTTACACCTTGTCCTGTCACTACAGTCCCTAATGAAGAGTCCCTCCCCAGCATTCTTATAGGCCCCCCTTCAGATACTGGAAGGCTGCTATGAGGTCTCCACGCAGCCTTCTCTTCTCCAGGCTGAACAGCCCCAACTTTGTCAGCCTCTCTTCATACAGGAGGTGTTCCAGTCCCCTGATCATCCTCTTGGCCCTCCTCTGGACTTGTTCCAACAGTTCCATGTCTTTTTTATGCTGAGGACACCAGAACTGTGCACAATACTCCAAGTGAGGTCTCATGGGAGCAGAGTAGAGAGGCAAAATCACCTCCTTCAACCTGCTGGTCATGCTTTTTTTGATGCAGCCCAGGATACGGTTGGCTTTATGGGCTGTGAATGCACACTGAAGCTGGCTCATGTTCATTTTCTCATCGATCAACACCCCCAAGTCCTTCTCCACAGGGCTGCCCTGAATCTTTTCTCTGCCCAACCTTTAGCTGTGCCTAGGGTTGCTCCGACCCAGGTGTAGGACCTTGCACTTGTCATGGTTAAACTTCAGAAGGTTGGTATCAGCCCACCTCATGTCAAGCATGTCAAGGTCCCTTTGGATGTCATTCCTTCTCTTCGGTGTATCAACTGAACCACACACCTTGGTGTCATCGGCAAACTTGCTGAGGGTGTACTCAGTCCCACTGTCACCAACAAAGATGTTGAATGAGACCGGTCCCAGCACTGATCCCTAAGGGACACCACTCGTTACTGGTCTGCTGCTGGACATTGAGCCATTGACCACAACTCTTTGCATGCGGCCATCCAGCCAGTTCTTTATCCACCGAGTCGTCCATCTATCAAATTGATGTCACTTTTGAAAATACCCTGGGTTAATTTCTTTTCTTCTTAAACTCCTTTTAACTATGTCATTGTATTGGAATTATCTAAAAGGTTTTAGATAATTTTTTAATTATCTAATTATCTAGTAATTTTTTTAGAAGGCTCTAATTTACACTAAGTACAGTGTACAATGCTTGTCTTCTGTATATACTTGATGGCACCATTCTGATTTATTACTACAGTCTATTATCACAGCTACCTTTCTTTGATAATGTGCAGAATTGGAGCAATAAATCTTCAGTATAACATCTGAAAAACTGATGCAGTCTATGAATTTAATTTGGCTGCGTGTGGTGGTTTGCATGTGTTGTGGTAGCGTTGGGAATTTGGTGTTCTGTAGTCAGTGAAGATACAGACTTTTTTAGAGGACAACTCTGATCATAGGTGGACCAGCTTATACAGGGAAGTTATCTCTCACAGCAGGTTTTAGGAGTTCTGGGTGGCATGTCTCATGACTTTGAAATTTGAATTGTAAGCCTCATGTTCCAAAGCCTCATCTTGGAAGTATTTAGGTGAGAAACTTTCATTGATATATTTTTGTTTGGATTCAAGATCTAATGTAACATTAAGAATCTGAACCTGAGGATACATATGCAAGGTTAAATGGGTGCAAGAAAGAGAATCTCCAGATTGATAGCCTAGTCATCAGATAGTATTTGCACACACCCCACTTCCCTGCCCCAGTTCTTCCTAACATCTTGTTATTCTAAGAGGAAGAATGTAAATTACTTAATGGTTGTGAGCCATTCCTGAGAAAGTAGTGATACCAAAAGGGCTTAAGGGTCATAGTGCAGAGCCAGAAATACAAGACTTATCAAAGTAATGCTGTAACAAGCAAAGTTCTTTGGTTTACAAGTACACAAATACTGAGTAAAATAAGTGATGCTGTATTACATTGCCTTAATGAGACCGTTATTGCTGTGCCTCCATGCTTTAAAATACACACTGAAAAATTGGAAAAATGTTCCTGCAGGAGCCACAGCAATGAGTCATGGTCAGAAAACCTGAGTTGGAATGAAAGACGAGGAGGTTTTGTCTAGCTACTTTATTCAATAAAAAAATGAGAAGCAATGTATCTGTTGGTATTTCCATGGAGAGAAACTTTCTGATGCTAAAGGGCTCTTTTATCTATCTATCTGATAAAGATATAAGAAGATCTGGTAGCTAGAATCTGAAGCTATAAAAATTACGATTAGGTACTTTATGCATATTTAAAAAGGAAAGAAAAACAGTGGGTTGCATTTTTCCCTGCTTTCAATATTTAAATCTGGAAGCTTTTCTTATGCTTTGGTTTTGTTTTTTAATAAATTACAGTAAATTAAAAAAGTTACAGGGTTGATTATGATCATGTTTATATGAAACTGTGTTATATGATACAGGTGACAACAGATGACAATAATCCTCCTTTCTTACCTTAAAATCTGTGACTGGTTAGTTCTTTGCTGTGTGATCTGGGATAAAATCTGGAGAAGACAAACTTAGTTTTCTTAGTATTATCCTGTTAGACATTAAATGTGTATATTAATAACATTGCTCTGGTTCTAGAGACTTGCCAATCCAAATAATTAGTAATGAAGCTTTTTACTTCAGTTAAATATAGTAACTCTCCTATATGTCTGAAAGGTTATCTGTGAAGAACGACAGGCTGAGTTTGCTCATCTGTAGCAACAGTAATTCTGGCAAAATGAAGGGTGCTTGCAGGAAGATCAAGTGTGTGCTTTCATTAGAACACAGGAGTCGAACTAACTCCAAACTGCTTCTTTACTCAGGCTCATTTGACAATGGTCTCACTAAGTAGTCTGGTAGATGTAATTTTTGAGTTACTCAAGCAGTCCAAGGTTTTAAAACTTGCACAAGAGTTTTAGTGATGTTGGCTCTGTCCACAGAAGGAAGACAGATATATAGAATATCACATAATTATATTTCATAAATATATACATATCCTGTGGTATTTAATTTATGGTTTGGACTATTCCAGCTATTCACTGGCTGAATATTATATTCATAGGTGATAAACAAGATATTCATCAGCTATTTTTTGGCTACTGATAAACAGGTGTGACTTGTACTCAACTGCCTGCAGCTATAGACTGAATTCACAAAACCTGTCACTCACAAAATCCATAGACAATTGAAATAGTTTTCTAGAAGTGAAAGTACACTAAAATTCCTTGAGCTCTCTTTCACTATCCAGCTCCCAGTTTAGTCAGTTACTGTAACATGTGGATAAAGTTCTATACTTATTTTTAGAAACTGTGACTTCAGAAATAAAGGGCATATTCTGGGTTCAGTGCATTTACACAACAATTTACACACAATCCATTTACATTCAAAACCAAACAGAAAGCCATGATTTTAATAAAGTTCATGCTGAAATAAGTTAACTAATCATGTAAATCACATTGAGTACTTAGGTGATACTTGTTAAAGTATAAATCTTCTTATTTTGTTTTTTGGTTTTGCTTTGTTTTGTTTTTCTTTCTAGTGAGCATAATTAACATCTAGAGATGTTAATTTTGCAGATCTTCAAATATTATCTCAGTAATTTGCAAATTCATATACTATTAGGTCAAAAAAATGTGGGTTTTCTTCTTTCTTTTAGAGTGATGTCTTACTATTTGGTATCATGAAGAAAGCAGTAAAATTCAATAAGGGTGAAATTTACTCATGGCAGAAAGCCAGAAAAGGGAATGTGCTCCAGTTCTGTTGTGCTTAAGAGCTGTTATGACATAGCTTTATTGAAAAAAATGTGGGACTAGAATTCTTGAAGAATTATTCCCAAATGATTTCTGGTATGCTGTGCTGATACCACTGTAATATTGGAACATCTCAGAAAATCAATTAATTTACAGTCATCTGTAGCACTCACGAGGAACTATTATTTTCCCTGACAAAACTCGGTGAGATTAAAAAGTTTTCCCAAGGTCATGCACAAAGTTACTATTGAGGGAGGCACTAACTAGAGCCAAAAGAAAATAAAATTTTTATTAATTCAGACTTTTCTTTGTGGAATACAGAATGAGAGCAATTGAGAATTCTTATGAAAAGTTATTGAAAAATTGTATGGGGATAAAAGCATTATGCTTTGTGAACTTTATTTTTCTTTGTTTTTTTTGGGTTTTTTTTTTTTTATACTTTGTACTTTTAAAAAATAAACAGGTCCTATCTAAAAAATGGTAAAATTGGTGCTTTGCTGGTATAGAAGAAATGTCTGGTTTGGGGGCTTTGGGGTTTTTTGGGGGGTTTTTTTGGTTTTATTTTTTTTGTGTGTGAGTTGTTCTGTTTTTTTTTTCCGCAAGCTGCATTTGTGCAAAATCATCAAATCTGCAGGTATTCCTGTTTAAAACAGCTTTTTTCCTTTTTAATTTTTTTCTTTTTTTTTTTTTCCCCCAACATTTTGATTATACACTTCTGATGAAACAGTTCTGTTTACTGGTGTTTGTGTTTCACAGTTCAGTTCCTTGACTAGAAGTTCATTCTGACTTTTTACAAAGGACACAGTAAGAGTTAGGTTATTTTATAAAAGAAATGATAGGCAATGCTACTGCTCTGGTACAGAAGTATTTTTACATTTAATTTTAATTCATATTACTGAAGATGCATTCTCTATTATGGAAAACTAGATTCTTAATACACTTAGGTAAAGCAGAGGTGAAAATGACCTATGAGGTTGCCATTTTCATACTAGTGCAAGAGGTTTCCATTTAACTGCAACCTGAGGCATTTTTTCTTTATCATTAGAGAGAAGTATGTATGCCATGTAATTATTTCAGTCCAGCCCTCTCAGGTTTTATAACATTTTTGACACAAAAATCTAACAATGTTTAAGATAATAGCAAGGAATAGGTCGACTGTCAGATTACAAATCCTTTAAGAGTTCTGACAATACTAATCTTAAGGACACTGGATTTCTATGCTAATGTAATGCTAGAAGGTGGCAAATAAAAGAATGCTATGTAATTCTTTGGATCTGCTTTTGCTCAGATTTCTTCTTTTGGAATTGAAGTATAATTCTCTGACAAATTAGGCACATGTTAATAAACAGATCTGATAAATGTTTGCCCTGTTTTGACTCAGTTCTGAAACACTGCAATAAGGCAGTTTTAATCTTGAGCACATGTTCTATAAAAATCATTCAGAGCTTAGTTCAAGATGCTTGTAGACCTTGCAACACTTTCTTGTTACCTTCAGATCGTATCACTTTTTTTTCTGCCAGTTCACGTTATCAGTACAAATCAAGTATTTTTGACAATACAGCAGGAATTTGATATGTGTTTACATTATGCACTGGAATATAGTTATAATATATTCTATTTCATATATGATGCTGGATGCCTATGAAGCATCAATGCACTATGGAAGATCAAAAGAATAATAGATGTCAGGAAAGGTGATATATAAATGTCTTCTGGTTTTATATTTGTCTGTGTCCTTTTTTGTAAAGACCTTAATTACATGCTGACATTGAAAACATATGTATTTTTAGAATTGTTTTGCATCTTTCATTTTGCAGCTTTGATTTGCAATAGATTTCTTTCTTTTTGTAGCTATGAGTTTGCACTTAAATAGAGATTGAGTGTGAAAGTAGTCATGGGTGGCAGTTTTCCATACAGTTTTAATTGCTTCTCTGCGACAAAATTTTGTCTGGCAAAATTCCAGAAAATACTTCAACAGTAGTTGACAGGGAAACTGAGAATCTTCTCATTCATTAATACATGCAAGCTTCGATATTTTTCTACCTGAATGTCTCCATTATTCTCAGAAATAAAAGGTGAAGTTCCTGCTCCCATCCCACTGCAATCACAAGGAAGGAGGAAGATATGTTTGGCTTAAGGCACAAACAACACGGAAGCTAAAGGAAGCTCCAATGTAAATGCAAGGCCAAAGGCCTTTAAAATGAGCCTTTGAATTCTAAAGCTATACATGAGTGAGGCAATTACTAGAAATATGAATATTTCTATGGTTTATCACTCAGTGACAATATATGTGTGTTATCGCAGTGGGCCAATAAGGGCTTACCTTGAATACTTGCATAGTGAAAATACTCAAATCTACTTAACTGGATGAAGGTTACCCTTTCTCTCCAAAAAAGGTTTTGATGCTCAAAGAAAGAAAAGTGTATAATATAGACATGTACAAATTCATAGGACCATGCAGGTAGAAAAAAATAAAGGTGCTGAATCAACTGTCCACTCTCTATCAGCTTTAGAAGATTGAGGCAATCAAGGAAGGTTCCCCATGACTAGAAGAAAGGCAAGTGTTATGTCCCACATTCAAGGTGAAATAATAGAAGGTGGGGAATTACATACTCACTTCGGACCACAGGGAAATTCTGGAACAGGTCCTCCTCCAGGTCCTATTCAAGGCACATGAACAAAAAGAGAAAACCTGTGAACACTCAGTGTGGATTTCCCAAGGACAAATCCTGTCTGAACAACCAAATTGCCTTCTACAATGGGATGAATTGCACTGTGGATGAGTGGAGAACATTAGATTAATTTGCATTGCCTTTGTCAAGGCTTTTGACAGTCTCCAGCTAGGGAGATGTCTGCTAGCTGCGTGGGCTAAGATTTAATGGTAAAAACTGGCTGCTCTGTGGCTTTAAGAGCAGTAGTGTATTATTTGAATTCTGGCCTGTAATGAATGGTTTTCTTCAAGGATCACTACAGGGGGTGAGGCTGTTTGACATCATCTGTAGTGGGATGATGTAATGAAGTTACATTATAGACCAGTGGATAACACCAGATGGGGGCAGCAAATCCTGCACCTGGAAAGGAATAACCCTGTGTATCAGTTCAGGCTGGCAATTGCCTGTAGATCTGCAGAAAAGGACCTGAGGTTGACAAATGGAGTATCAGTTAGCAATGTGACCTTTAGTAATGGCAGTTTAACACACGTTTCACTGCATTAACAAAAACAAGGCAGTGGGGTTAGAGAAGTGAATACTCTCTTCCCATCAGCACTTACAAGATGTCTGGAACACAATATCTGATTTTGGTGTCCCCAAGATAAAAAAAAAAAAAGACATTGACAAACTGGAGAGAGACCACTCCAAGGCTTTTAAGATGCTTAGGGGCCTAGAGGATATGAGGTATGATGAGAGGTTGTGGGAAGTGTGTTTATTTAGTCTGAGGAAAATCTAAGGGGAGATCTAATTGCTGACTTCCGCTAGGTAAAGGAGAATTACAGAGAAGAGGGAAGGATGATCTTCTGAGATATGCAGGTAAAGGACAAGAGGTAATAATTGCAAATGGCAAGGGAAATTCCAGTTGGATATAAGGTAAAAAAAAATCACAGTCAACGTTTAAGTACTAGAGTAGTTGCCAAGAAAGACTGTGATATCCCCATCCTTTGAGATATTTACAACTTAAGTGTCTGAGCATATATATTGTGTATGATTCTGGGATTGCTTGTTCTCTGCTTTTAATATTCCTCTTTCAACTCTTTTGGTCAAGTGCCAGGTAATTCAACAGAATAAATACTGCAGTAGTAACTACTGAAAACTTTTTCTTTAAAATAATTCTATGGAATTTACTGGTGCAGATAGCTTATTTTCTAAATTACAGTAAACTCAAATGCTTGAAATAGAGACTTTTAGAAAATAAATTGTTAGGAAAAGGTTCCTTTCACATAAATATGAAATAAGATGGATATGGCTATTCATATTCAATACAGCATTGTAATTAGCTTACACTATTTTTCTCAAGGGAAAGAAGCTAAAACACTTAAGTAGTATTTCAGATAGATTTCATTTCTTTATGATGAACATAGCTATTCAGTCGCTGATGTAAAATGGCCAGTGTTTTTTATACAAGCCTAGCCTGCATGCCTGATGATATTAAACAATGCTATGATGCTTATTAGCTTTACTCAATGCACTGGTGTATTGATCTGTCTTTTTAGAAAATTGCATTGGAGTTTTACTGTGAATCACTCTGCATGAAATCATAACTCTAATTTTTCACTGCATACAGTTCTTAATCTCAACAGACTTAGTAAGTACAAAAGTCTGATAAAATACTTTCAGTGCACTGACCCACATATTTGGGCTAGAACTTCACTATCTATACTGATGTCACAGACTCCAATAATCTTTATTAGGTGTCAAATAATAATACTAATTATGTAGGAATTCAATATTTGTAAATATATTTAAATAAACATATTTTATATTTAATATAAAAATATATTTAAATAAATATCTTCCTGCAGAAGAACTGGAAGAATTGAGAACATTTTTGCTAATTCCAAATATATTTCCTTACTGCTCTTTAAACTTCAATTTTAAATGTCAGTGTTACTCATATCCCCAGTTTAGATATAAGTATCTACCCTTCTATTTCAGTGGTGAAGGAGGAATCTGTAGGATGGTGAGACAGAAAGTCCTCTAATTTTGATAAATAATTGCTTGAACCCACATGCTGTGTGTATTTGGATTACAGAAATTTTGTGTATTATAAAAAGCTTTTCAAACATACAACTTTTTAACAGTGCTTTTAGAACAGTATTCATTCAAAAATTCAAATTGATTATAAATTGTGATTAAATCTAGCAGTTACAAATCAAGTATTCTACCTACACGAGATATTAATGTATCTTTTGTTGGTATAAATAAGTATAATAGCAGAAATCCTACAGCTTGTGTAATCAGATCTTGATTGAAATGAGTAATTGGATTTAATTGTATCTATCTTAATTTGATGTGGAAATCTTTGTGCAGGTGATGAATGATTATATTGAAATTACACAGAAATGGAATTGTAATGTTTTAAATTGATATCAAGTTCTCAATCTTTCTCTAGTTCCCCTAAAACCTTCTACTAATATGATATTCATAGCTTTGAGGATGATGTATTAAAAAAAAAATCAACTAATTTTTATGACTTTGTATTTCTCTAACTGAAGTTCTTCAAGATATCTTAGAGCATTCATACTAAAATCTTAACTGTAAGTTTGAGAAGGGTGGATCTGATAAATTTGTTCTTTTTACCTTTCCTTAATCTGTCCTTAGTCAATTCTAGTGTATCCATCATTGCATTGTGAGGGTTCATTGTTGGTGTTTTGGTTTTGATTTTGTTTTGTGGGTTTTTTTTTGTTGTGGTGTTTCTTGGGTTTTGTGGTGTTTTGTTTTTTTTCTTTTTGTTGTTTGTTTTGGTTTTGTTTTTTTTTGTTTGGGGTTTTGTTTGTTTGTTAATTTTTTATAAAAAATGTTAGCAGTTAAAAAAATGGGCTGGGTTCTAACCTCAGGTGAAAAGCTTGTTACAGCCAAATCCATTATGTTTGGGCCCTTCTAATTTGCTGGTTTTGCTGTCATCTAATAGATGGAAATACAACATGTAAACATTGCAGTCATCTTCACAGAACTAGCAAAACCTGACTGATCTTGTCCCTTTTAGGGGCCCAATTCAACAACCACAGATATCAATTGAAATGTCTACCAAATCCAGTGAGTTCTGAGCACTCCTAGATGAGAGGTTACCCATGTAACAAAATTTAAACAAAGAATTTACTATGTAAAATACAGGCTTAAATAAGTCACAAAACTAACAGAAAATTTCAGACTTCTGTTTAACAGTTATTGGAGCTGATGAAACTCTTGAGATGTTGTTTATCATTTGATCAATAAATCCTTACTTTCCTTTGGAAAGCATGTTGTTCTTGTGTATTTGAGTTGTAGTTTCACCCTCAGACAGAGAGGATAAGAGCTGGGATTATTGAAACCAAGGAGAGCCCTTTATCTTGCATTTTTTCTTGATGATGTTATGTTAGATTTATATATCTGTGACTCAATAAATCAAATGCTTGACTGTGCTTATGAAGTATAGTAAAATCCACAACAGCATGTTGATACCGTTTTTCTAATTGTACTTCAGATGATATTTAGCAGTTCTAAGTAGGAATAAATCACATGCATATTTTACATTTCTTGAAACAGAATTTTGATATACATCTTAAGTAAAGATATCAGGATGCATTTCTGTGTTATTTATTTTGCAGATGTCTATCATAAATTTCTGTTTGGAAAAAAAATACTCAGATGTAAATAGAGTAAGTTTAGAAAAAAGTATTACAAGTTAAATTAAAGATTGAATGGAATTCTTGTTTAATTTTGTAAATTCACCTTGCTTTATTAAACACAGCTAAATCCTGTTGTCATAGCAATGGGCTCCACAGAATGAAATTCCTGTGGTATTTAAAACTTTTTTCTTCCATCCTGATACATTTCAGTTTGTATAAACCATAAAACAAAAAGTGTTTAATAAGTTCTTAGGTAGCAGGTCTTAATTTCGATGACAGAATTAAATCAAGCAGCAAAATTTGCAGGAGCAAAGTTTTCTTTCATGTTTCCTCTGGAAAGGAAGGAATAGGAGCATGAGACTTTATGAGAAAAAAAAACAGCAAAAAAACCAGGAAATAAAGTAAAAGTCAATTTAAGAAATTAAGGATAAAAATGTAAGGCAAAAATACTGAGAAAGAAGTGGTTAGGAAGATGTCATGATGAATTTAATAGGAAAGAAATGAAAAGGAGCATTTCATTATATAAGAATTTGCAATGTGTTCTGGTGGGAAGAACTAAGGGGTTTGGTTTGTTTGGGTTGGTTTTGGTATGTTCTGGTTTGGGTATTTTTTTTTATTAGGGTGAAAGAGCTATACATGGGCAAGAAAGGCAAATAATCCTTTCCTATTGCTTACATTGCCATAGCTCGTAGAGTACTGTTTAGTGTTGCATTGTTAGGAGGTATTGCAATATAAATCATTCCTCATGCAATAGTAAGTTTTTATTGTTCCTTTCCTTTGCACATAGTGCAATTTGTGAAAATCTAGCAAACTGCTCTTGGTGCAAAGCATTACTTTTTTTTTTTTACTAGATAGTTCCTTGTGATCTTAAAACCACTAGTACGTTCTCCACTTCAACTAATACTGTTTCATTTGTCAGTTGTGTCTGAAGTCTACCATGGTTGATATGTCAAAACATTCAGTCATCCACTTTAAGAAATAAGTGTGGGGATATCTATTTTATTAAATCTGTTTATTTCAATAATGGAACACATGTTCCATTTTTTTTCTGCTTGTTTTTCTGCTTGCTATATAACTCTTTGTTCAGCAACAAGTCTATAATTGCCTAGATCTCTTCTGTTGTTTTTCTCTTTCACCTGTCCCTTATTTAAGATGCTCTCAATGTTAGACACTACACTCATCTAATAGACTAATTAAAAATTCTAATATGAGGAATACCTGTTCCCCCCACCATTCAGCTGGATGTACTTAGCCTACTTTTGCTTTTATTTTAAATATGTATAGTTTTTCTTGTCCTCATTCCTACCAGCCACCTTTCCTTTGCCGTCATGTTTATAACTATTATTATTATTATTATTTATAACATATTTATAACTATTCTATAACAGTCTTGCTGGAAATTGAAGTAAGGAATTTTAGTTTCAGGGCCATATTATCCCAAATTTAAAGGATTTTATTAAGCTGTGCTCTTTTCATCTTCTATCAAAATCTCTCCCATTTCCTTATGGTTTTAGGTTTCTGCCTGAAGAATGTGTTAATGATGTGTTTTCATTTATTGTGCAAACTCAAATGCAGTGTGATTTCTCACACTTTTTAGTTTTTCCTCTGTTTTTTGAATTCCAGGGTACAATCCTCTTTGTAATAATTTTCTTTCCTTCTCTGTGGGCTATCTTCTTTATTCTCAGTATTTGGAAGAAGTTTTTCAATTAGAGCTGGAGCCTTCTAGCACCATTTATAGTACAAGTTTCAGGTTGCTTATTCAGTGTTTAATAAAGTTCTTCTACATTTAAATTCTTGTGCTTTTCATTTTGGAGCACTTCACTGATAAATTCCAGCAATTTCTTAAACATGCTCCTTCAGAAATACAAGAAATGTAGTTATGGAGCTAGTACAAGTTTGTGACTTTAAAGAAAGTTGATAAGGATATTCTAGCACCTTGTGGGCTAGTAAATTTGTCTTAGGTCCTACATGACACTTCACTGAGTAGAAGAGAACAATGTAATAGAAATTTCTATTTATGGCTGGTAAATTGTGGCCTCTGCACACGTACAATTTCTGTGGGAAACCTCTTTGCACAACCTCAGCAGCCAAGGTTGGTTGTTCTGTATCCATATAGTATACCAGGCCTTCAGCAACAGTGACAGATTCATTCTACCTACTTTTAGACTTTTTTTTTTAAGTAAAAAATCCCAAACTGAGATCCTTGTTGATGCTTGCCAGCAAAAGACAGGTGCTACTGGGAGGTAGTCATCTCATGAAAAAGCAGACTCATAAGCTCATGAGGTGCCTTCTCTTTTTTCCTACTGCAGTGAAAGCATAGCCTTCTAATATTGATGTCTGGGCTAAATCTGTAAAGCAAGTAGAGAAACCTTAAATCTTTCTATTCTTTTCTTCCTATGTTCCTTCCATTTTTCTTGGAAGACTAATTGTACAGATTATGAATATTAGAATCATTGAGCAAACTCCTACTGTTCATATTGACCTATATCTCAAACCATTTGCATAACATAAAAATATAGTTGGTGCTTTATTTATGTTACACCAAGACCATAATCCATAACAAAATAACATGGGAACTTCAGAGTCGCTTGAAGTAATGTGTTCAGCTCTGGAGCCCCCAGCGTGGGAAGGACATGGACCTGTTGGAGTGAATCCAGAGGAGGAACACAAAGATGATCAGGGGGCTGCAGCACCTCTCCTATGAAAGCAGGCTGAGAGCTACAGTTGTTCAGCCTGGAGAAGGTAAGGCTCAGGGAAGCCTTCCAATACCTTAAGAGGTCCTCCAAGAAATCTGGAGAGGGGGTTTTTACAAGGGTATATAGTGATACGACAAGGGATAATGGCTTTAAATTGGAAAAGAGTAGGTATAGATTAGATATTACAAAGAAATTCTTCACTATCAGGGTGGTGAAACACTGGAACAAGTTGCCTGGAGAAGTGGCTGCCCCATTCCTGGAAGCGTTCAAAGCCAGGTTGGACAGGGCTTTGAGCAACCTGGTCTAGTGGAAGGTGGCCCTGCCCATGACAGGGATGTTGGAACTTGATTATCTTTAAGGTCCCTTCCAATCCAAGTCATTCTATGAATCTGTCAAGTAATATGTCAGCCATTTTGTCATAAATTATCAGATGGGTGTTACTTGGCTAGATCCTGAAAGCTCTAGATTCTCTCAGTAAATCACTGTCATCTTTGGACAGTGGCTGATCTTAGAAAATTAGATTTTTATCTGGAGGTAAACCTGATTCTGAAAAATCTCTACCTAAATATGTGGGATGGAAAGATGTCTGGGCACAGGTCTGAACTTTGATAGTCTTCAGTCAACCCCAAATTACAGATAGCTTGTAGATGCGCACTAAAGTGTGCCTTCTTTATTATTGTTCTTAATAGATTGTATAACAGAAAGCAGGATGATAGCTTGATTTAACAGTGTTGTCATATATCTGGTATTCCACAAAACACAAGATTGCAATAGTCCTTATCAAAGTCTTCTGTTTGCAAGCACACATATACATATATTTAAGTGTAAGCATATGTTGAAAAATGCACTTTTTATTATTTTTTCACTGTTTTGTATGACCCTGACATACCACCTTGCTATTTTCTGATAAAAATTCTATGCTTTTCACCTTTCTATACTTAAAGAAACAAAACAGAATCACATTTTGCTAACTTATGGGTCTTGCAATAAAACTGTGGGTGTAATTAACACTCACAGGGCTGCATTATGTAATGTCTTCTGATTGAGGAGAACAGCTTACTAAGCTTCAGAGTGGTATGGCTTTTGTGCCATGTAGCTTTTGTAGTTGGTTGTTTCTTCACTAAACATAAGACAGGAACAATAGGCTATGTTATCCTCCTGAAATTGATTTATTTTAGTCTTACTAATGGTACCATGGAAATTTTATGTGAGTTGTTGAAGATGTATCTCTTCCTCAACACCTGCTGGTCTAAATTACTTGGAGACACTGGGAGTATACTTGCTTTCACAGGTATTTTTAACAACTAATTGCCTGTGAAAATTCATTTGGTTATTTGCAATTTGAAATGACAGGAAGTGTTATGAGAGCAGTACGTGAACTATATTCCCAGCTCACCCACCTCTCATTTTTAATTCTATTGATTGAGCTTTATCATATAGACTGTATTGCTCCACTGACTACTCTAGCAATAGTTAAATAATTCAGATTTATTTCTATATGAAAGTAACTCTATGCTACATTGTATATAATGCTTATGGAATGCTATTAAATTTTATGGTGGGAAAAATTATTCTAGTTAATTGGAAGGAATAATGGCATGTGCTGTCCCGAACTTCTGTCATTATCCCTTAATATAATCAAAATCATAGTCTCATTTCAGTTATTCCCCATCCTGTTCCATTCCCCCTCCCTGAAAGATCCTGTAGGATTCACATAATTTGTGGCCATGTGTTCCATGTCATCAGATATCACATAACAACTCTTGAACAATTAGATGCTTAGCCAAGGATCCAGAGTAGATATAGTTAGTCTGGCAGCAAAGCCACAAAGATCTCACCGTTTTCAATCCATAACCTGTGAGAATTTATGCCACCTGTGAAAACCATAGAGAAAAGAATAGTCAAGATAAAAAAATTAGATTATACTGCAATGTTTAAAACCTTGAGGACATAAAAAGTCTAGCTTACAGCCGCAAAGAAAAGCCTCCGAAATTGACTTGATTTGCCACATATGATTCAAGCTTTTCCCAATCCAGCATTTAAAAAAAAAAATTGATTTAGTGGAAGTTAGGAGACTGTGACATCGCCAGTATTCTCTGTCGTGTGAAAACTACACTTGGCTCCATGCTTTATAAATATATGTTACAAGATGTTGCATGTCTTTAGCATTTATTTGTCCATGAATATACAGAAATAGACAAGTTGTCTGTTTTCTGCTAAGTATTCTTTCCTAATTTCATTTGTGAATTAAATTCAGGGATTTTACAATGATACTCTGTTTTAGGTGAATACACCAAAGACTTATTTTTGTACCGTGTACCACTCTTAAAAAAAAAATGTAGGTGATTTTTATTACTTTGTTATCACTTTTTCACTCAGTAACTTTGGCTAAGCTCTATAATCCCTGTTCTCAGGACTTGCATCTATTGAAGAAGACCAGTTAGACATGTGCACAATTTTAAATTCATATAAATGTTTCCTCCAAAATGAGTCTTTTGTTGTGACTACATTATTTCTTCATAACAGTGTGTAATGTGCTACATCCAGGTGCTTTGGTTAATACCTAAACTGTCAGTTTCAGTAGCCCTTCGCTGCAAATGCAAACATCCATTATAGTTCACCTGCTTGTTCAGGTAAGCTTAGGGTATATACCATCCATTTTCCATGAACTCTACTTTCTGTGGAAACCTAATAGGCATAAAAGGGCCAGAAAGCAGGTGTGGTACTCTGCAGGCAGTTCCTTCCTTGAATGGTTGGCAGATTAGGCCCATCGTTATGTCTGCATACCTGTTGTGCTATTGAAATGTACTCTGATTGATTAAATTATTTTCAAAAAGATAGAGGATTTTCTTGGTTACTGTCATAATATTGAGTGATTAATTATCTCCTCCTTCCAAATCAGGGGTGGTGAATCCACACTGTGCCACACTTCATTTTATAACTTTGCTTTTTATTATCTAAAGGAACTTTAAAGCATCATTTTTTTTATTTTACTATGGAAATATGCTTGCAAAAATAGATGACTTCTCAGATAATGTGGTCCACATTTATAGAGTGTGCTTTGAAGGTGATCAGCCTATTTCTGAATTTGCATTTGCTGAATCCATGTATGCAGAGGGAAAACTATGAAGATGAGCAGTGAACACATGCTGTCATTGTCCTGTCTTGCTTGCTTTGGATTCCAAATTGTGGCTCAGTTGAGGCCCACAATTTAAATCTTAAGAACACGGGTTTACAGTGATCCTGTCTGAAGTCTAAGATCATAACACACAAATTCACTAACACGGATTCTTGCTTGTATACTTCCCTCCCTTTTCCCTTTCTTTTTTCCCATATTTTACATAAAATTTGTTTGTAGCTTTGGCTAAATTATTTTCTGTGTCTGTCTGGTTTTATTACAAAATACATATATAATTAATAATATCTGCAATTTTGTATTTTCCTATCTATTCTTTCTAACGTATCTAGCTCTTTCTGTACCTCACCTGAAAATGGAATTTTTGGAAGCTTTTCAGCACTCAAAGGTCTCATCCGCCAGTTAATGTTACTGATTTCTTTATTGATCTACTATATTCATTGTCTGCCTTCCATTTTTAAACTATCACAAAGAATACCTATCCCTTTCTTCTGCTGGTTAGACAACAGTGGGAAAATTGTTCTCCAAAATAAGTACAATTGATGCCATTTTTTGCTTGGAATTGCTGATTTGATCTGTCAGTCATCCCACTAATTTCAAGCACAGCTAGAAATAAAAAGTTAGACTAAAAGAAATAGAATGAAGATGAGTGCTCTTTAGGCTTATACATTCTAAGATAAGACTATCAATACAATGACACTTCTGCATGTAATTTTTGTCATATTTTTGAATACTGTTTTTAAAACACAATGTTTTTATGCATGATTTAGAATCTGAACAAAAATGCCATGCCAGATTTGCTTTATTAAATGCTTAAATGGCAAAAATATTGTGTGCAAGGAAAGGGTGATTCTGAAAGGAAAAAGAGATATTTTAAAGGAGGGAAATGTGTGAGAAGAAAATAAAAATTTCTGGTACCTCAAACTGAGCAGATATCATATTACAACATTTAGTTGCTATTTTACTGGAACAATTCATGGTTTGTTCCTAATTAAGTGAAGGTATAAGTCTCATTTGATTTTTCATTCTATGTAGACAATAAGCTGGATGGGATTGCAATCACAGTAGGAAACAGCTGTGTTAGAGCTCTAATTTTGAAGAAAAAAACAACTGTACATCAAAAAATAATGAGGCTGAGGACAGTTGTCTTACCTGTTTGAGCATGCCCAGCAAAACCCCTTCCATTTCAGATGTGCTTGCACACCAACCAGTGTCGGCCAAAGAAGAGAGGTAGAATTAAAAGAGCTAGAGAAATGAAATAATCATATTTAAAGTATCTAAAGCAATCATTAGAACATGCACATCACAATACCATGTAATAGTTATCATTCTTGTCCCAAATATTCTTTTCTGTCATTGTTACCCTGTGTCATGTCTGAAATCACACTGTAAATTCCTGGGGGCAAGTTTTGTGTCTTAATTTATTTACAAACTGCCAGCAGTCTTGGGGTGCTGTATAATAATATGCTGGATCTCATTATTTTGCAGATATATTTTCAGACAAGTAACAGTGTATTTAGTTTACTGCAAGGTTAGTCAAAATCAGGTTTTTTTCACCATAGTTTCCTGTTACCTGCTTCTTTCTCTGTGTAAACCTGTGTGCACACAGACATTCACATAAATAATTCCTTGTAGGACTTCAGTCCTGCATATCTATTAAAACAGTATTAGGTTCAAGATTCAAATGGGCAATATTTATTTCTTATATTTTGGTGTGGCTCAAGGAGACAAAGGTGCTTGGTTTCTCAGAAGATGTTCTCAGTAATTCAGCCTGCTTAACCCTAACTCAGGCAAAACATGATAAACCAGAGCACCCACAACCTGTAAGTCCACAAATGCCTGCTGTTTCTAAAGTCTCAGATCTTATTTGTCGACTCAGTGGGAGTTTTACCCTATGTGGTAGTGAACTTCTTCATCTCATTGACTTCAGTGAGAGTTGAAATGTGCTCAGCAGGTGTTGTTAGATACCAGTAGAAATTTGAATGGCCAGATAACTTTGAGCATTTAAATATTAACACTGAGAAAGAATAATCCTGTCAGGAGTGATAGAAAGCTTTTTACACTTGTACCTCCCTATCAGTAGGTTGTCCTCAAAATAGGCAGTTGTGTCTTCTCCTCCACCCCATCCCCATTTGATGATCTCATGCGAAACAAATGTTTCGAGGGCTTTTGTAATTTATTTTTTTTCCTATTAAATTGGTTCTAGAGTGCAACCACAAGTTGGATAAACTGGGTCCTGCACAATTCCTCTGGCTGTGTTTTAAGACGTAAAAGAATCTCCATCTCTTATTTAAGAAAGAAGTGTTAGTGATGTCCCAAAGTGCTAGGATAGAAGAGAATGAGTTCTGTTATGGTCAGATGGTGTGAGGGTACAGCAACCTGCTCTTCTGAGGTGTTAAATGTAGGCCTCTTAGTTTTGATTGTGGTTGGAGATGGAAACAAGCTTCCCATGACCCTCCTACAGGAAAGAAAAAGTTAAACCGTGCTAGGTGTGATCAGTTTTAAGCTTAGGAGAAAAGCTGCTTTGCTTCTGTTAGTGATTTGTTTTGCTGTAGCTGAATTTCAGCCAAAATAGTATGGGGAGTTGCAAAAGGTACAAACTTCAAATAAGAAAAGCATAGACTTGTACATAGAATCACAGACTGCTTTGGGTTGGAAAGGACCTTAGATCATCCAGTTCCAACCCCCTGCCATGGGCAGGGACACCTTCCACTAGACCGTGCATGATCCGTCCTGTTAGCAAGGTTGATGTCAGTAGTGCTGCACTCTTGAATCTCTCTCGTTTCGGTAATGGTCAGTGTTTGCAGTTAAATAGCAGTATATATAAACTTTTGTCATGATATGTCGTTTAGTTGGTAGAGCTATCTAAAGCACAAGATATTGAAGCTGGTGATGGCACTACATCAGTTGTTGTCATCGCTGGAGCTCTTCTGGATGCCTGTTCCAGACTTCTTCAGAAAGGTTAGTGTATATGTTTAATATGTAAACAGGACTGGAGGCAGTTAAATTCTCTGTCTGCTTGCACATGTATAATGGAGCCTAATGTAGCTGTTACCAGTTGAAATGTGAAAGGTGACTTGAATGTTCACATTCAGGTTTCACTTGTGTTCCAGTTGGGATTAAAAATCTGTTTAGCTGCTTATTTTAATTGACTGCATTGCTGTTGATACAGGACATAGTGCCTAGATGATGTGATTTGCATACTCACTGTGATTATACCCATACTTCTTGCATGGACAGAAGAAGAATGTAAGCAGGCATAAATTGAATTTGGGACCAGTGATTTTACAGGGTTTTTTTTACACTTTGCAAATTTATCCTCTCCCTAGAGAAAGTCTAGTGAGGGAAACACATGAATTACAGACCACGATAGTTAGTGTAGGTTCTGTTCCGCTGGCTCAGGACATTCTTCCATGCGGTTCAGGAGCTTCGTTACCTGTCCTGCCACATAACAATTAGGCTTCTGTGTGCACTGGAAATAGAGCAAGGATGACTGGACCTGCACAGCTCTTCTCTATCTCAGATCTGGACTTCATAGCAATTTACTTACGCTTTCCTAATCTCAATATGCACCGTTGTGCTTAGTGTCCTCTAGTCCCTAGCTACAGTTTGCTTACAGTTTCTTAATCCTCTACCAGAGCAGGTAGGTAGAAAATGCCTGTCCAACATTTGCCCATAAGCTGCCTGCTCTGAAAAGATACAGAGTGTATCACACATTCCAGAGAAATCAAGGAACTCCATATACAACCGTGCGAAAACAGTCTTTGAAAATCTGCAGTAAAGCCACTGTCCAGCTCCTTACAGGTGTTCCATGAACAGTGGCAGCTTTAGGAATGCCAGTGGTGAAGAAAACATTGAGAAAGTGTGATGTTGCTGAGATGTCAGACACTGTGAGGAGATGTGCTGTGCTTGTCTGTGAGGACAGATTATTAGGAGCATTACAGCTTTTTTCCTCAGCTTTAACAGTGGAAAGTAATAACGGAGGCCATTTACTCATGAAGAATGCATTTTGCTAAGATGTCTTCAGTTTATTTTGACATGAGAGTCTGTAATCTTAAAATGGAAAGAGAGGGTGAAGAAAACACAATAAAAAACATTGGTCTGAAAGCATGAGTCTCTAACAGCCTTTTTGTATTCCCCACAGGAATTCACCCCACCATCATTTCAGAGTCATTCCAGAAAGCTTTGGATAAAGGTATTGAAGTCCTGACCAACATGGCGCAGCCGGTTGAACTGAGTGACAGGGAAACCTTGCTGAACAGTGCAACTACTGCCCTGAACTCTAAGGTATGGCTCATGCTGAACTGCAGACCTCCAGATTGGCTGAGCCTTTCAGCTTGTCCCAGTCTGTGCTGCTCTTCACTTATTAGGAATACCCTGCACATCACAAACCCTGCTGCTTTTCAGACATTGGCTACCTTCTCTTTGTCTTTCTCAGAAAGCCATGGTTGATACGGATTAAATTGAAACACTCATAGTAAATTTCAGTCTGAAGTCCTTGGTGAGCTTAGATGTGGACTGTCAGTGTAAAAACAAGTTTTGACTGAAAACAGCAACAGAAGAGCTGGGTGGGATACTGAGAGCTTTTGCCAGCAGTTTGTGTAGACAGTTCTTGTTCACATGGCAGAAACTCATAAAATAGCATTGATATCTAGAGATGTGCACTAGTTTATCGTCTAGGAGAATAATCTGGGAAGCTCTCAAAAGTGTTACTCTAAGAAAGAGAAATCCAGTTTTCTTCCCTAAGTCTCTGAGCATGGGGTTTCCTGTCAACATAGCTGCCCTTCCCTTTAAATGGAGTAGCCATTGAGAAGATACCATGTTAAAGCATCTGGTTGATGGGCAGGGAGGGAAAACAAGCTTTGTTTCAAAATTCACAAGTCAAACACTGAAATACAATGACTTAATAACTTTAATAACTGTTTATCAGTGTTAAATCTCACCATTTTTTCCTCTTTGCTGTTAAATTCCTTAGGTAGTGTGCCAGTATTCTAGTTTACTTTCTCCAATGAGTGTGGATGCAGTGATGAAGGTGATTGACCCAACTACAGCTAATAGTGTGGACCTCAGAGATATTAAAATTGTTAAGAAGTTGGGGTAAGAAACAATTTGTAGTTAGATGAATGTTGTCCCTGTGAAATCAACTTCCCAAAGTGCTAAAGTCATGGGTTGCTTTTGTTTCCAGAGGCACAATTGATGATTGTGAACTGGTTGAAGGACTAGTCCTGACTCAGAAGGTGGCAAATACCGGTGTAACCAGAGTGGAAAAAGCCAAAATTGGCCTCATTCAGTTCTGCTTGTCTGCTCCAAAGACAGATGTAAGTTAAACTATGACTTCTGTTCCACTACTTGGGAGATGCAAATGTAGTAACACACTTTATCAAGGTGGTGTGATGCAAGTTGTGTTCCACAGGTGTAACGAAGCTCTGCTGAGTTAACACATGGATACTCATAACTCTTAAAGAACCTGTAGTTGGTATAAGAAAGAGAACAGTTCAAAAGTCCAGTATTATCATTTAAATAACCTCCAACAAGACACATTTTACTGCTATGCTTGTTTGCTTTGAGTCAGGGGCTCCTAAATTAAAGGATGTGGAACATCTTGACACTTGCTTTTAAAGTCAGCAGTTGCTCATAATACTTTTCTCATTATTTCTGTTTAAATAGATGGACAACCAAGTAGTTGTTTCTGACTATGCCCAAATGGACAGAGTGCTGCGTGAAGAGAGAGTCTATATCCTAAATTTAGTTAAGCAGATTAAGAAGGCTGGATGCAATGTGCTGCTGATCCAGAAGTCTATTCTGAGGTATGTTAATAGCAATGTACTGGCTTGCTGCATGTGTTTGGGGGAACAGCTGGAATTGTTTGGAATACCTGGAAAATTGAAGCCCAGTACTAGCAGTCACACTTGGCAGAGTGTCAGACTGGCTGTAATGGTGACAGCACCTTCAGAAACCAGTGGTGGTGTCTGTATTTTGAGTTTAATGACATCCTTACTTCGTAGTCTGAAGGATTTAGCACTGCTGGTAGACCAGCTACTAAAATAGCACTGTGGACTGACTACTTCCCTTTTGTTTGTAGGGATGCTCTCAGTGACCTAGCCCTTCATTTCCTGAACAAAATGAAGATCATGGTGGTTAAAGAAATTGAAAGAGATGACATTGAGTTTATATGTAAGGTAAAGTGAGTTATGTAAGTGGCTGTTAAAGTTTACCCCAAAACGAAGTACTTGGCCAGTGCCAGTTTATTATGACAGTTTTACAAGTTTCATATTCTGCCTATAACATAAGAGCAGACTTTTCCCTAAAAACCATTCCTGTTCTGTTGAGCAGTCACACTTCTGGAAAGATTCAGGACAGATGTCAAAGCCATAGTCCCGACTGCATTTGGGTCAAGTATGCAGAGGAACATCACACAGGTCGTTTGCTGACTCTGCAGTCAAGTTCTGATTGTTTTTTCTCCCCTGTTTCAGACCATTGGAACTAAGCCTGTTGCTCACATTGACCAGTTCACTCCTGACATGCTGGGGTCTGCTGAGCTGGCAGAGGAGGTCAACTTGAACGGTTCTGGGAAGCTGGTAAAGGTGAGAGTGACAGTGTTAATGCCTGCTTAACATCTGCCAATTACTTTAATAACATCTGCTAACTTTTATGGGGTTTACTGCTGAAATTACTACATTGAAGTACCTACTTCTAATCTCTGAGTAGCAACCAACTCGGGAAGTGCAGTGGTGTAGTGGTTTTGCACATCCAATTCCAACCCCCTGCCACAGGCAGGGAAACCTTCCTGTGCCAACGCCTCAGCACCCTCACAGGGAAGAACTTCTAATGTCTAATCTAAATCTCCCCTCTGTCAGTTTAAAGCCATTCTTCATTATCCTGTCTTACAGGCCCTTGTAAAAAGCCTTCTCCAGATTTCTTTTAGGCTTCCTTTAGTCTTAGAATTTGGTTTTATGTTTCAGATTACAGGCTGCACTAACCCTGGGAAAACCGTGACCATCGTGGTACGTGGATCCAACAAACTCGTACTAGAAGAAGCCGAGCGTTCAATTCACGATGCCCTGTGTGTCATAAGATGCTTAGTTAAGAAAAGGTAACATCTCCATTTGGTTAATTAGTAATTTAATAACACAGAAAGCTAATCGATGTGCACTTCCATGAGCTGAGGTTTGATTTTTCACTTCTGTCCACAGAGCTTTGATTGCAGGAGGGGGAGCCCCGGAGATAGAGCTGGCGCTGCGCTTGAACGAGTATGCTCGCACGCTGCGGGGCATGGACGCGTACTGCGTCCGTGCCTATGGAGAAGCACTGGAAGTCATCCCCTCAACACTGGCTGAAAATGCAGGTCTCAACCCTATCTCAACAGTAACAGAGCTGAGAAACAGGCACGCTCAAGGGGAGAAAACAGCCGGCATCAACGTCAGAAAGGTAACCAGGAGCTGTGTGTGCGTAGTGTGGCTACAGAACTACTTGGGTGTTAAAAGGAAAATGCTCAGCATTGGGGCTGGGCTGAGAGAGGCAAGTTTGGATCTCATTAATGGTGTTCTCCCCAAAATGAGCTTTGGGGGAGATAGCTTGCTTTCTGAGGGTGTAACAGCTTATCAGAGTATTGGTAATAGAAGATACTTAAATGTTGTACCCACGGAATAAGAAACCTCCTGTCTCTCTCCAAAAGCATTGTTTCAGCTATGAAAATAGATATATTTGGAATGGATCTAGAATCACAGAATGGTTTGGGTTGGAAGGGACCTTAAAGGTCATCCAGTTAGGTGTATGTGTTAGGAGGAAGACAGTGGTCTGGCTTCTTCCAAATTGCCACCATATTTAAGCTGGCTTAACTGTGTCTTTCCTTTTGGCTGATTATGTCTGGCTGTCAAATGCCTGGGGAGAGAAGATGCATAGCATAATGTACCCCCCACATACGCATCTTCCATCCTCAACAGGAGTTGAGTAGTTGAGCCCCTTGATACAAGTCTGATTTCAAGCTGGCTGTTTTTCTGTGGCTTCTACTAAAAGCAACCTCCCTAAACCTCACTGCAGTGACTTGCACACAGTAACAGCTGCCTGTTCTCGTAGGGTGGCATTTCCAACATCTTGGAGGAGCTGGTTGTACAGCCACTGCTCGTGTCCTTGAGTGCCCTGACTCTGGCAACAGAAACCGTGCGCAGCATCCTGAAGATCGATGATGTGGTGAGGAGCGTTTGCATTGAGTTTTGTGTAATCACCAGAATAGTTATTACCTAATTTACTGTGCTGCAAAATAGATTTACTGCGTATTAGTCTTAGTTCATGTGCTACTTAGAAGGTCAAATGGTCTAATAACTGCAGTTGTAACAAAATGAAATGCATTATATATACTGTGCCTTAAAATGAAGAGTTAAAGTGACTGAAAACCCAGGATCTTCAGGCAGAGAAGTATTTGTTCCAGTTATCCCATGGTCTTCTCACTCCTGATTGTGTGAACTGTCCTTTGCAGGTGAACACTCGAGGCTAAGCTGAACGAGGAACGTGAGGTCTGTGTCCTAAGCTCCTTCTCTCTAGTCTGGAATATGGTTTCCTCACCACAAGCGCCTGTGTGAATGGTCTTGAAGTCCACAAAGGCTTGTGTACTTTCAGCAGGTTAATTTAAAACAGTAAGAATCTGGTTTGGAAAAGGAAATGCTGTTTATCAATAAACAGGCAGTAGTCTACCAGAGGCTTTGCTTGTAATTTTGCTAGAAATAAGATAAATTTGTTATATTTGGTTTTCTGTGCTACATGGCCCTGCTTGAGCTCTGGAAAGTTTAATAGTGAGTAATTGGCTCTTGTAATAGATTCTAAAAACATCCTTGAACTTGCACGCTGATTACATGTAATTCCATGGGGTTATTTCCCTTACCTACACCTGGCTTGAGCGAGGGAGTGTCTGCAGTGATGGCACTTCAGAACAGCATCACATTCCTTGCTCTGCTCACTCCTGAGGTCTGGAATGACCTTCAACAACCCAGAGTATCACACAGGGCTGTCTTCACACGCAGCTCTTTGCACTGCATCATGCAGCAGAGTGCAAGGGTCAAAACTGAGCCTAGTTCTGAAAAGGCAGGGATGGTATTACTGTAGTTACAGTGATTTGTTTGGGATGATAATGGCTGCATCTCCCTGGAGCAGCCAAACTGTTCCTTTGGTTGCTTCCAGCACCATGGTGGTCAGCTCCCAGTTCTGTTCAGGAAACCCCCATGAGTGAAACCTTTGGGACCACTTCAGTAATGCATACACACACCCTATGACCTCCCCACCTTGGTTGGTTTTCCCCAAACTGGCTGGGAAGTCAGTGTACCATTCTAGCACAGTGCAAATGACACTTCGTAAGCCAAGCTGTAAAACACGTTAAATCTATTAATACCTGCACTTAGCTGCACGTTGTTGTTGGGGTGAGCTGTAACACAGGGCTTCTCAGCTACCAGGAACATCCCGGCTGCCCCACTTCATTCAGTTTACAGTTAAGTTATTCTCAATGTTACACTGCATAGTTTAGAATAAACATTTTTCAACTTGACATTCTTAGCCTGAAAGTTTGAATTGACCTTTTTGTTACTGCTGTACTGAGATGACCAAATGCCTCTCTGTGAAGGACAGTACTTCTTCCACAAACTGTGATTCAACTCGCATTCCCATTTATGATGGATTGGATCTGTGCGTTTTGAGTAAACTCCCACCACTTTGCTGACCAGCTGCTGTTGGAACACTTTCCTATGAGTTAAGTGGAACACTCAGAATAATTCAAATACTAATAAATAGTTGATTTAGGCATTACTGCTCTGCATGAATTACCACCCACTAGAGCCTGTTTACAATCACAGAATGGTTTGGGTTGGAAAGGACCCTAAAATCATCCGGCTCCAACCCCCTGCCACTGGCAGGGACACCTTCCACTAGAGCAGGTTGCTCCAAGCCCTGTCCAACCTGGCCTTGAACACTGCCA
>JANHGB010039559.1:8740-31523 GCA_026283785.1 Coracopsis vasa
CACAATGAATCCAGGAAGCTTTCCTGACCTTAGAAAGGGTAACTGAACATAGGCATTGGATTTAAAAGGGGGGTTGTAGTGATTGGTGTTTGTGTGCTCCAGTATCCTCCCTCTGAGAGTGCTCAGTGGTGGCTGCTTGGGGGAGGAGTACTGGGACAAGCCTTTGGTGGTAACCCCTCCAGGGGAACTCTCCCAATTTGACCAGTTTGCAGCATAATGGCTTCCTAAGGTAGAGATCACATCTGTATCTTGCTGGTTTCTTAGCTCTGGATGGGCTTTTCTTTCATGAGTTTGGCCATTTGCAAATGCTGAGCATCATTTCAATCAGTTAGGTAGTGGCAAAGACACTGGGCAAATTGGGAACCTACAATTTTGAGCACCTTGATTTCGAGCAGGTCTGCACCTCGTAGGCTCAGACAGGGTTTATAAAGAAGTCTGGTGCAAACAGAAATAATGCCGAACGTATAAGAGATAAATGTCAGTCTTGTACTTAAAAGCTGAAGGGCTGGTGTATCTCCCTTCTCATGCGGGTGTAAATGTGTAGTGACTCTGCTAAACTTGATGTGGTAGGTTGGGATTGGACACCCATCTGACTCAGCTTAATATTTGACTTGCAGTTTGTTACCAAGAAAGACTTGAACGTGCCTGAACCTCTTGTGAGCTGGCAGTCTCTCTGCTAGCCCTGAGATGAGAGATCCTCACGGCATAAGAGAGCTATATAAACCTGCTTTAACAGAGCTCCCAAAGAACTGTGCAGGAGGTACCATGCAGCCACATGGTGAGGCCCCATGGTGGCCACACAGAGGCTGGACCAGCCTTGCTTGGTCCAGTCGTCTAGAAGGCAGCATGAGTAAGCATCTAGGTAGCAGCATGAGACCACCCTCTGTACCTTTCGTTTGTGGTCTGCAGCATATGGAGGAACGTCATCTTCACAAGTCTGAAGGTGATAATGTGCTAGAGAGTAGTGTTGAAATAGATGCTAATCCAGATCTTTATTTTCTGACATCATTGATGTGTCTCAGAGGGTTGGCCTGTTGGACTTCTCTTTTACAAGGGTACCTAATAATTTGGGTTGAAACAACCCAGTCCTTAGTGGTTTTGGTATTAGCTGCTGCAGCTGCCTTTAGCTGTACTGGAGACAAGACTCAGTTTTGCAGAGTCACTGTTTATAATCTGCAAATGACAAACCCAGTGAGACACAGTGGGGTTTGTCTGCTCCCTCAGAGCTGGCTTGTCTTACAGTAGTATTACCACCATCTATTCTACTTATATTCAGGGTTATGGTTTACTTAGAAGCATTCTGGCAAAAGATCAAGGTATTTTTAGTACCATTCAAGGTTTCGCAATGTCTATGGCACATCTGCACCGCAAGGCCCCTGGCAGATACAACAAAGGACTTGTGTCCTGCAGGAGAAGTAGCTGGGGCCAAGGAGTATATGGCACTGGATGTCTGTCAGTGGGTACCTTGTTTCATTTTTTTTTTTGTGGTTATACAGGCTTGTCAAATTAAGATGGTTTTCAACACTATTTATCTTTAACATTCTTAATTGTGTTAAGTCTAGTTGAAAGCATGAAGGAAAATATTTATGAGCCTAGATCTCAAACACTATATAACTAAATAAAATATTATTATTTTCCCAAACCAAATAAAATAGTTTGTTTTCTTTTGCCTCATTTTTTGATTCATGTAGATTCCATGGAGTAAGTGAAGGCTATGCATGCTCTGTACACCTGACCATCCACTGAATGAGTGTGTGGAGGGATTATTCTGGCCCCCAGCATTAGATGTTTATAGGCAAACTGCTATAGCCTTCTGAGGAGTGTTTATGGGTGAAGTGGAGGAGGAAAGGAATACCACATCTGTTTGCTGTAGTTATGATGTTCCCCTTCGTATGATTTTGTCAGAGGAGAAGATGGGGATCATTTCCTGTAGCCCCTTTTTCTGCCGTCCAGTGATTGCAAAACAGGAGATGTAAGCCTCTGAAACCAGAAATTTCCTTGGCCTTGCAGTTGTTGGAAGAATCTTGAGACATGACTGAATGTAAAAGCTCAAAAGGCAAATAAGAGAATCCACAGTGAAGTTACATTCAAAAACCTCTCCTGTCTTTGGGTATATTGTGGTATTTGCGTGCTTGCCACATGAGGTTTAGTGTTCTGAGTTTGCAGCAGTATAACCATAATTTTTATTGTGCTTTCTGTGCGAGTTTTAACTATACCTGGTTTTGGATAGTGTTTTTAATTAACACTTTGACTTTATATGTTGATTGTGTTAATCACGTGTGGGAAGTTTGGGAGGTACTTGAAAGCCTGTGAGTAGAGAAGTGTGATAGAATGAGGAATGATACTTAACAAAGCTGTATATTGTGAGTTGTGATATTGAAAGGAGTTCTCCTACTTGATTACAAGCCTCATACATGGGTTTTATGAAAAAGGTTTCCTTATGTTTAGAATATACATGGTTATAGGTAAGGTCCTGTACTTGTGACCCTATATACAGTAGTAAGAATGCTGTGTGTGTTCTTTCTTTCAAGAATGTGTTTTTTACTGTTAGTCAAGTTGTGAGGCTGGGTGACTTTGTTTTTTTTGTTTAATGTGGCCAGTTTTCCCTTGTGAGGAAATCTTTTCAGATTATAAACAGTGACTCTGATAAACATACCCATTACCTAAGTAAGTAAATATGGGTGTTCTTGCCTAAACCTGTTTTTAAAAAAATAAAATCCAAAATCCTCCAAAGTATTAGCAAACATTGTAGCTGACTGTTGTAAACCTGCCAAAATTAGATTGCACCTGCCTAAAAATGTGCTTCTAGCCAGACATTTTCTTAGTTTTGCTTGATATTTCTGCTGAAATAAAAACCTCCTCAGCACAGATTGCTTCTTTTTATTCGTATGCTTTCCACTGCAAGTGGAGTAGCCATGGAGTACTAAAGATAGTATATAGTTATAAATGGTTTGTTTTCATAGTAAGAAGTGTCAAGTAACCAGTGTGAGCAGTCACTTATATACAGAGCAAGTATAATACTGTGCTGTTGAACCATGATTATTTAGCACTCACTATGGTGTAAAAATATATTAAATAGAGAGTAGTTGAGTAATAAATGGGTCAGATGCAGAAAAGTGAAAGTGGTGAAAAAGATGGGTAATGAAAAATAGAAGAGGATCTTTATGTATGTGGCTGAGGCAAATGGCATTTGTGTGTTAGGAATAGCATCACAAAACATCCCATGGTGAACCAGGCACGCCATAATCCATGCTTATTTGTTGTGTAACAGGTTTAAGGATTTAACAGTGTGGCTCAAATTCTGCTCTCGGAGTTAGAGAGTCACAGTACGTTGTGCATCTCTGGTGGAAAATCTACTTGCTTCAGCATTGCCCTGAGAGTCAAGGAGTATTTGTATTTGCAGAATGGTAAAATGAGCGATAGAAAGCAGCATGCACGTCCTGGAGGAAAGCGAGTTTAGAAAGCTTTCAAATCGGATTTATATTCCCAGGTGTAGAAAGAAACTAAGGCCTCTAAGAATACCTTATTGAAGTGAGATTCACCACTAGGGATCTTATACTTTAATTTGATGTTCTGCATCACCCACTTTTTTCCCAGTGTTTCCTTTGGTGGTGTGTGCACTTGAAATGTGCTTGTTGTTACGCTTTTTGCTTGTTGTTATTAATATTGTGTAAATGGAAACCTGTGTTTCAAAAAGGCAGAGAGGTGAGAGGTTAGTGACATGATTTGTGCTTTGTTCGTTTCTTTACTATCTGATAGTCCTTTTGGTTCACTAATAGGCGAACTCTGGGTAGGCAGAAGAAGGCGTTAGTTTACTTTTGGGGCTCATGGGAAAGAATCTTGGTTTCTCAACTTCTGGCTGTGCCTGTGATGAAAAGAGGGACTTTGACTCTTTCAAAAGGCGAGTCTTGACTTTATAATGATAATTTGCTCTTAGAAATTGTTTGAAGTTGGAACATTTGGCACTCTATAATAAAGTATATAAAAGAGCATGTATAAAAAATTTCAAGTCCCTGCCTTGAGGAATATATGTACCAATTAGAATATAGCAATATCTACTACATATATTATGCATTGGGGGAAAAGAAACAACAAAACTGAGTGGATTTCGTTTTAGAAAATAATTTTGAGTAATTTGTGGAAAACACGCTTTTAAGAATAGAAATATAATGGAAAAACAGTTCTAAATGCTGTGTCAAAACACAAGGTCATAAGTGGGAAACTGATGCAAAAGATGCATTGGGGAGGGTGAGTCACTGCCCGCACAAAAGAGAGTAGGTGGAATTGTGGAGGTCCTTGAGGGAGAAGAATGGCACTTGAGCCTAACATGCGAGGCGTTTGACCTGGGTGTTATAATCCATTTGACTTTTGGGAGAGCGCTATGCTGTTAACAGCAGTTACTTGAATAGAGCAGAGGAGAACATCTTGGTGGCCAGAGATGACTCTGTAGTAAATGGACATAGAATGGACACCTGAAGAATGTGCATCTTCTACGGAACAGGACAGAAGGGGAAAGGAAGAGGCACTTGCTGACTGTCCTGCTGAACAAGGAGCCAGTGAGCAGGGACTGAAGCCGTACAAGTGAGGGAGAGCCCAAATGGAAGAATTGGTCAGGAAGGGCCCAAACAGGTTTGAGAGAGAGGAGGTGAAGGTGCTTCTGGAAGAAACAGAAGCTTTTGGTAGGACTGAGAAAGCAGGGCTGAAGAGTGAGCAGACTAAGGGAAGAGTGGGGAAAAGAAGCAGCCTTTACACTGGGACTGTGGGATGACAGTGGCTTGGAAAAGGGACCGTGCTGCCTCCAGGTAGTTCAGAAGGGATCTGACAGGCCCGTGGTGTGTGTGGATAGCTGAGGCTTGGAGGCATGGTGCTGATGGAGGTGGGGTGGAGCTGGGTAGGAGAGTGAAAGGAAGGAAATCAGTGCTGCAGAAGGGGTGTTGGTGTGAGTGGGATGGACAGGGACCTGGCCTGCGGTGGAAGATGATGTGAATATAGTAATGATGGCATGTGAGTTCTCTGTCACAAAGAGTAAGTGAGAGGGGAGGGTGTTGGTGTGTATATGTGGTACACACGCATGTTTCTTTGAAAGGAGAAATAGTCTGACTGTAGTATTTGGTGATGCAAACAAATTCATGTTCTTAGAATAATTGATATTTGTCTTGCCAGCTGATAGATTTGCCTTGCAAGTTGCAGTTGTATGGAAAAATAAACAATCAGGCAACACCAGACCTTTTTTCCTTGCAGGCTTGTTTGCTTGCTATCCTATCAGTGGTAATTGTAGGGAGGTTGTTTTGTTTTTAAGTAGTTGCTCAGCATTTACATGCTGAGGCTGTACAAGAATTTCTATGTAGACAGTGGGTTTTGTTCCTCTTCTTTTTAGTCTGTCTGCTCTTAGATCTACCTACGTGTTCCCAAGGCCCGCAGTGAGCTCAGGACTGGTTTTAGAGATGGATGTCCATCCAGGCCCTTCTCTTTCATTGAGGATGCAATACAGAATAATTTTCAGCACTTTGGTAAATTTCTGTCTGTATTTCTGAAGAAACAACTTGTATGCTGTAAATGAGGGATTTGCCCAAAGATTTAAAGTCTGATTAAATGGCAGGGGGAGGGGAAGTACATATACCTGTTTTTGTAAGGAAGGTGGAGTAGTTCTGAACAGAGTTGTCAGGGTTTATCTTGTGATATCCACAGTGTTCTGACCTGCCAAAATCTGAAGCATGCCTTACATTGTGCCTTAATGAGAATAAAGTTAACAGGCTTGGTAAAATGTGCCTTGAAATTGTGTTTATGAGGAGCGGATGGAATCTGTTTGTCTCTCTGGATGATACATTGCAGTGATGTTTCACAGAGATAGTTCAGCATTTCAGGCTAAAATAAGCCAGACCAACTGACAGCTGAATGATTTGGTTTGAGTTTAGTTGCTCTTCTCTTGTCTGGGAGCTTTGAAATCCAGAAAAAGTCATCTTGTGCTTTGTATTCATTTGATATACAGGACTGTTTCTTTCTTTCCTTTGTGTTTATAAAAGTAAATACATAAATAGAGGAGAAAAGTAGTTGCCTCACTGTGATACGTCAGCTCATGTTTTATGGTAATACCACTTTTGTTGACCTGGCTATACCTGTTTGCTTTTCTATGCTGATAGTGATAGGCCGGTACAAGATTCGGTATATTACAAAGTTGGATTTATCACATACATACTGGCAGTAGCTTTTGATGCTGAGAACTACAGAAAACTCTAAAATCAATTAACAGGGTAGTGAAACAATAGCAGGCATCTTCTTATCTTTAAAACTGCTGGCGAACTTAGAAACTCGTGATCCTTCTTTTAAACTATGAGCAGTCATCTGTCTTACTACTAAGTGTAAAAAAGCTCATCATCACAAAATATACTTGTGGATCAAGTGATATTTGGGGATATCTGTGTACCTTAGCAAAAAGAAGGTTAAAATGAAGGTATTTCTCGCTTCTCTGGGCACCCTGTGCCAGCGCCTCAGCACCCTCACAGGGAAGAGCTTCTTCCCTCAATCCCATCCACCTCTTCCCTCTTCCAGTTGGAGCCAATCCCCCCCAAATTGTCCCCCATTTCCCCCCCAGTTCCTGTGACCTCAAGTACACCCATGGACTTGCCCATAGCTGCCCCATTGAGACCCCATTGATGGTCCTTCCTGGAGCCCGAGGGCGAGGTGCTGCCCCATTGAGACCCCATAGGGACCCCAAAGAGACCCCATAGAGACCCATACAGACCCCAAAGAGACCCTTGTTCAGCCCTTGAGGGGCTGGAGGCGGGTTCCTCAGCCCCGGAGCTCACTGTGAGGGCTCACCCATGGCCCCAGGCGATGAGGGAGGCCGGTCTTCCCCTCACAGTTAGCCCCAGGGCGGCACGGATCGGGTCCTAGGCCCGCGGTAGCTGTGGCTGGGATCCTCTGGCAGAGGGTCACAAGCAGCCTGGGTGCTGGCAGCACTTTGGCAGGTTAATACCTTTTACCTTCCGTATAGCTGGTGTTCTGCAGAGTTTGTTATCTTGGACCCCTTAGCAGAGCTCATGTTGATTTTGGCAGGGCCATGAAAGAGCCTTGTAAGTTCCAGGGAGTCTGGTCAGTTTCCTATGTGTGCCCCTCTGAGGGAGGGAGGAAATGAACCAGCAGTGAATAAACTGCCCGAGGTGTAACCATCCAGTGCTGCTTTATGCCCAAATTCAATCAGTAACACTTGGAGAGGGCTGGCTTAAGGAGAAATCAGATTAAATGAAAGCAATTCCCATTCTTTTCTAGCATTTGAGTTCTACCTCATTACTGCTTGTATTTCTGCCTCTGTACACAGTGGGTTCTTAGGGATTTTTTTCATAGAATCATAGGATCCCAGCCTGGTTTGGGGTAGTTTAAAGCTTGGGAAGAGTGAATAGAGGTAGCAGTGTCTTCAATCCTGAGAAGCATTTGGATCAGGCCTTTAGATCATTGCTACTACTTTCCTCCCTTGATCAAAATCTTACATTATTCTGTCTGAAATTTACCACCTACCTGATCCCTTTTTCCCCTTAAGTAACAAGATCAAAAACCAAAAAGTGCAAATTCTGAAGCTCCTTCTCAGAACTGAAAGCTGGCCCTGCTGCAGTAACCATGGATTAAAAAAATAACAATAATAATCAGATCGATCTGATGACTTCATCCCTCCATTAGCTGTCAAACTGCCTCTAGGAGTTTGGCTTAGTTGAAGGAGCATCATTAGGAAATCTCAAGAGATATGCTCCCACAGAGACAATCTGATCTTTAGGAAGAATCTCTTTTTAAATCTGGCTGAAAAATGAATGTGTGGGTGGGCAAGTGTATTTCTACATAGTGAAAATGTGTGCTGTCTGTGCAAGTGCACCATTTTATGCCTTCATTTGTCAGTTTTTCTTCCTTTTACAGCACATCAAGGAAATTAGTTGAAATTTCCGTCCCTTAAAACCAATAGGAATAACTGCTATGAAACAAACAATTTCACAGGGAGAGAAGCCAGGGAAGGAGTAAAAGAAGGAAGATACATCTGCAAATAGCTCCTATCCAGTGTTAGATGAAGTGATTCATTTCTGTCTCAGGATTCTTTAGTAAATGGGAGAAATACTGAACGCTCAGACGATGAATTTAGTATGCATATCTTTTAAAGTCATGTACATATGTATGTATTATTATATTCCTTGCAAGCAACTGTTGCTGGCTGTATGCGAACAGAGTGTGGTGAAGTAATGGGATTTTAATTGTTTCCACAGGTCTGAAATCCTGTCGTGGCTTCCTGCTTCAGTACTTTTTGTGGGCATTATTTATGCTGGCTCTAGGGCACTGTCTAGATTGGTAAGAAACACACAAGTAGGAGTCAGTTCTTTATTACTTCTAATTTATGAGCAAAGAACATTCCCTTCATACAAGGTGTTTAATGCTGGTCCTGTTGGGGGGAAAGAAGGAAGGAGGGGTTTAAGTAATACATACACTGTTAATGGTGCTAGAGCAGTGATCCCATCCTACAAAGTGCAGAGCAATATCAAAAAACACCTCTGTGATGGTCCAAAGCACTCAGCATCTCTCCAGAGTACTTGGTGTTTTGCAGAGTAGATCATCAGTTGTATGAATTGTGCAAGTGGGGAAGAAGCTGAAGTTACTAGCTGTAAGTTTTCAAGAAAGGGACTGGGGCTCTGGGATCTGTAGGAAATCCTCCCAGAAGGATGAAGACCATTTCAGTGATTTTACAGGATTTGAAAAAATAAATTGAAAGTTCAAAAGGTATTATGAGAAGGGTTAGATTAATCAGGTTTATGATCCATTTGAATCACAGTAACCTACTAAATGTTCAGTGGATAATCAAATCTGCTTTCATTGAAGTTGAATGCTTTTTACTTAAATTATATAGTCTTTTGTGGGGAAAAAAAAATGGTGACATGAATTTTTGAAAACAAGCAAATTTTTACTGCTGTTATGCAGTCTGCAAGGCCAGATTCTGCACTAGTTCTCTTCTGCATTCTGTCAATGCATCTTAACCTAATTCCAGAGCCAGCTTGCTCTTGCCAGCTCCTAAATCACAAGGAGGATCAAAAGGGAATTTTTGCCAATATTTTGCTTGTAGTGATCCCTTGAACTTCCCAGTGGAGAGACAGGGCAGAAAAGGACAGGAGGTCTTTGTCTTCACAAACAAGTCTGGCAGCCTCATCTTGGACCCAAGTGATCTTCAGAAATCACAGGCATATGCTCAGTAGCCCCATGCCTCCAGATTAGCTTTGCTTCAGGGTGATTGCATTTACTTCCTCTTGGTTCCTTGTCAAAGCAAGTTCCATTGGGCTTCTCTGGTGTAAACTGAGCAAAGATCCCTAATGAGAGCCTTGCCTGGAAACAGCAGTAAAGCCTTGGCAGCAGCGTCTTTTCTGCCTGCTTACCTGGGAGGTGGAGGAGGCATGAATCACATCTTCTCTGCTATTTCTTCTTATTTCCTATTTGTCCCTTAAGTTACCTGTCTCCCTCTTGTCCCTGCTCAGGGCATTCAAGAGTGAGATGTACTGGAGTGGCAGAGGAGCTGTGAATGGTTTTGACTTATATCCCAAACCTTTCTTAAGGAGGTTATATCCCAAATATTTATAAGGAGTATCTCCCATTTCTGAATGGCTTTTTGTTGTACATGAATAGGGATTTAGAGGCCTAATTCTGTGGTGGTTTTAGGAGGAAAGACAAAAGCACAAGTTGTCTTAGGCCATAGTTAAGTAATGCCTTGTACTGGGGCTAAATTCAATCCTGCAGATAAACTTTAATTACAGTAATTTTGTGTACAACAATTTTGTGACACAGTGAGAAGGAAAATGGACTCTCCCAATTTTGCACCTGAATAGGTTCACCTCAGCAGTGTACTTTTGAGTTAAGTGGGTTTATTGCTAAAGCAGAAATTATGTGTACTTTTTTGATCAAATCCAGTGAGGCCCACCTTCAGACATTCCTGCACACTGGCAGGGCTACAATCTTAATCTCTGTTTGTGCCTCTCCCTAGAGGTGCTGGCAGTCTCCCCTGCCCAGGAGTTCAGGGCTGGAACTGGAGGAGGAGTGCTTAGCTCTGGACTGTGATGCACTAACAAAAGTATGCAGAGCTCTGATGGGAGGTTTGTACAGAGTCTATTCTCCTTACCTGCCCAGCCAGTAAACCTTTCTTTTTGTAAGCATTAAGCCCACTCACAAATTTAAGAAATACTCACATCAAAAGCAACAGACATATGGAGAAGGTTAACTGGGCTGCGCAAACTGGAGCCACTGTTGGCTCCAAAACACATGTGGGTGAGCCAAAAGCAAGGGGGAGGAAAATAAAACCCAACAAATTGGCTTCACGAAAGGAAGAATGTAAATTCCTTGGGTATGGTTATTTCTTGTATTTCCTATTACTGTATCAGGTTCAGGATGCTTATGTTAGATACTTCTGGGTTTATGTTCTTAGTCATCCAGCAACAGGGTTGGGAATTGGTTTTCAGGACCAGTGAAGCTAGGGCTGACAACTTCATGCCAGCTGTGTTTGTGTGATTTACTTGCTAATTTAGAGGTATTAAAAGTTATCTTGGTGCAACTGTTGTGTTTATGGATCCACCCCAGTTGTCATTAAACTTAAAATGTTTAATTAGTGATGCTTATCTGGCTTTATGGGAAAGAAAGAAAAAATCCAGAAAATACAGATTTCAGAATGCGTAGCCAAATTTAAGAGGTAGTTGCTGCTTATACCACCTGAAAAGGCATGGACATCACTGAGAAATTAACTCATTCTCTACTCATATAATTTAAATACTGTACACAAGTGGGGAAATAGTGCTTCCTAAAACTGCATTAGTTTTTAGATTATCTTAATTGGAGCAGAGAATTGCTTGTTTCAACTGTTTGAGAGACCATGGATCTGATTTGGCGGAAGTATTATGAACCAGTAATTCTGGTTGGGTTTGCTTAGGGCAATGGGTGGTTGATTCATTATTGTTATCACTGAGGTTTGTTTCTTAATGATTTCATGTTGGGATGGTGTCCAAATACCTCAGTGGGTAGAATTTTGCCATCACTTGTGTATGAACTGTTATATTTCTACTCTAATTTTGGGCAGCTCTTCCTAGCAGTAACTGAAAGCAATCACCTAAAATCATCTTGCCCATAATTCTGTTGCTAGGAGTCAGACTGTATTCTTAGGAGCAGTAGACAGAGATAGGAAAACTAATGAGAACCGTTTACTGTGGAGGCTGCAGATACTTGAACAGAGAGGCAAAACTAGAGGCAGAAACCTGGAGCAAATCTCACTGTGAGGTAGTTGCATACAAGCAAACTGACTGAGCACTCAGAAGTGGGAGAATTAGCAAGCAGGGTCTGTGTTTAAAGATGCTTGTGCCATGTAACAGTGATTGGAATGGGTCTAAGTCCCTTATAGGAGATGTGGTGTGGGTTTACAGCTCAAAAAACTGAAACAAACCCCAAAGCCACAAGTATGTGGGACAGCTGTCCCTTAGAGGAGTGCCTCTTCCTGTGTGTGTGACTATTGTGGTTTGATTTGGGCATTTTTCTTCTCTCCCGTTGGCAGCCAATCCCAGTGTTCCTCACCGCGCACAACGCGTCAGAAGTTATAACCTATGGGTTCCAGAAGTTTGTGCAGAAAGAGGTAACTGATCTATTAATTGACACATTCAAGGTATCCCCTGTGATATAAGTGCTATATAACAAAACACCTGATTTATTTTAATATTGGCATTAGTGCCATGTGCTTTTCTAATCTTGCAGTGATAGCTAGTCATTAATGAGACCCAGAGAGAGCTTTGCTCTTGACAAGTATTTCTGTTGATGCTTTCTTTTTCCCCTTTTGTTGATGAAACTCTACAAATGTGTATCACCAGTTTGATCTGCATTTTTAAGACTGGCTTGGTCCTGCTTGTTTTTTCCTTTTGAAGATTAATATCCGCCCTCTCTTGTGGCCGATGTAAGATTATCACTGAGCTGAGAGGGAGGAGGCTTTGGTCTGTAGATCTAACCAGTATATCTAGTGTATTGTATGATTGTAGATAGATCACATCTCTACATGAAATGCAGGAATAACAGCGCCTTTCTAGATTTGTTTTGAATGCTTCAGAATCTGTCCCAAGTCTTAAATCTGTCTTAAAGTTAGGAGAATAATTCCTGCACCCTGTAGATGGGTTTCTTTCTCACAAACTCATTGGGAATCCTTTTTTTTAGGCTATGAAATGCTTTTCTAATTGACCAGAGAGCTGCTGTGTGAGGTAGCTCTGAGAAATCATTAATCACGAAGTTGTTTCTGCAGTGGCCTCTGGCTTGCTGTGGAAGGGATTTTCCAATCATTACATCTGTTGTATATATAGAAGACAAATAAATGGCCCATGTTTGCTACTCCTAACAAACTGAAGAGGTCACTAAGGTTATGCCTAAGGGACATAGCAGTGTGTACCATGGCATGTCCCTATGTCATTGTCCTCTGATTATTGTCCCTGACAAAGTGTTTCATATTTTCCTGGTTATGACTCCTCTTTTTAAAAACAAAAGCACTATGGACAAGGATAATGCAAACACAGATCTTGCTAGGAAGCTTCTGGGGAATAATTTTGGACTAAAGGACTGAGAAACTCTCAGGAGTTTAGACCTCTGGTTGTACATAATAAAGTAAGAATACTCGATATTTGAGTACATAAAATACACAGTTTTGGTATAGTTCAAGTTAAGTTTAAGGATCAAGTATAAAGTCATGTTTGGTTTTAGGTATATCTGCTGGTTAAGTAATCTGAAAATATAAATCAAGTTGAAGTAGGCTAATCTGTAATCCTGGTTCTTCTTTTCAAATTAAATTTGCTAAGCAGTGCTCAAACATAATGCACTGTTGAGTGTTGTTCACAGGATTTTTAATGTGTTTGGTACAGTAAGATCAGCTGTCATCATTTTCCTGGCTTTGGAAGGAGAAAGCACTATTTCACCCTTTTTATTTTAAAATTTTAATTTTTTGTTCATACTTTCGTTTTTACAGCAGACCTCTCATCTGAAAGTCTGTAGGTAAGCTTTTAAAAGTGCTCACATTCAGATTCAGACTTGTTTGGGCTCCGGCTTCTGTATTTGCTTCAGATAATGGCACACCAAAACAATGAAGAATGAAAGGCACATTCCCGTGGGCGGTGAGCCTAAATTGCAACATTGAAATAATGAAATAGTTTTAAAATGTATTTTCGTTTTTTTTCTTTTCTTTTTTAAACTACTGCTTAAATAGATACCTTTTTTTCTCCTTATAAAAATAAAAAAGGCCGGTCTTCCTGAATAACAAAGCAGTACTTGTAGGAATGTTTTCGGAAATGAGATGGAAGCCAGGTTTGATGTTCCATTAATCTTAAATGTAATCTTAAGCAGTAAGAGAAAGATCATTAATGTGATAGAAAATAGCTAAAAGTGTCTTTCCTAAGAAAGAGTAAGTGATACCCAGTTCTGCTAAAATCACTCATATTAAGCTACACAACCTAACCAGCCCTGGTTGGCCCTAGTTATTTTGGCTTCAAAAAGGAGATAGGGAAAAAGAGAAGTCAGCCAGTTATGTATTAAAAGTTTTATTCTACCCTCTCCCCATCTCCTTGAAGAATGCATATTTGCTGTCCTGCACATTCTGTAATCTTTTAGCAGTACTTAGAGTAGATAATGTTGGGTTATTATTTAGTGTACTTAGAAGCACCATCTTCCTAATTTCTTTCTGTTGTTTCAATTATCTGACTTACTGTGGCCTTGTTTCAACCACTGGATTATTGTCAAGGATGCCAGGTTTTTTATCATCTTTATTCTGTATTTTCCTATGCTCCTGGAGAGCAGGAAAATAAGCTACAAAAGCAAATATTTGTTATTATTAAAAGTAGCAGTCCACAGAAATTCCACATCAGAGTACTCAGTGTAGCTTGTAGAAATACTTACTCAGCCACAGGTTAAGAATTTATTTAGTCCAAGTCAGAGGACTAGAGGAGGACTGGTGCTGTCCTTAATCCATTTCTAGCGTAATACCACTCACTCCCACTTTGCTCTGTGTTCTGGAGTTGCATCATAACTTTTAATGGAGTCACCTTTGCTGGAATTGTTGAAATAGGCAATTTACCTTAATGAAAGAACTTTGGTAGCCATTCACAGCCAGAAATTTGTTGATTTTGGCTTTCTGAAGCAACCTAGGGAAGCCAGATGGCAAGTGAAGAATAATATGCCTTACCAAAAAGCTTGTTTTCATCACTGCTGAGCTGTTTTGTGCTGCTTTTTATACAGGTTTGCTGTGTATGAGTTAGAAGAGTGCATGATGTAAAAACTTTGGTGGCAGAAATTACTTTTTAAATATGGAATAAAAATTAAACAAATTAAATGTCAGTGCAAAATTGAGTGGAATTGCTTATACTTTGCTGAGAGTACAAATCCAGGTTACAAGGGTTTTGTCCTGTTTGGTTTTTCTCTTCTCCACAGTGTGCTGTGCCTCCTGGTAGCAGCAGTGTGCCTTCCTTTATGTGACACACAGGTGAGCTCTGCTTTGTAGAGCAGCTCAAGTTAGATCTTGATGTTTGACATCTTGTTATTGTATGAGAGATGTAGCTTTTACTTGTAAGCTAGGGTGGGATTCCTGTGAAGGAACTGAAAATGTTGTCTATTGCTGTGTTGTAGTCTTGCTGATGTTAATGTGTTCTCATCATGATAAAACCTCTGAGCAGACATACAGCTCATCAGTGAGGGTGATCGCTGGGGAAACCATGATTTAACTTCTTATAGCGCTAGAGCTAATGACTTAGGTTTGGATTAATTGCACATACTTTCAGGAGGTACCTGAATTAGCTTTACAATAACTCTGTAGCTACTGGAGAAAGAAAGGAGGTACCTCCAGAGAGCACTTAGTCCAGCAAAGATCTATTCCTTGGAGGTGCTTTTCTCTTCTGGAGTCTTAGGAAGGCTGCTTCCTTGTTTTAGATGCTTTAGTCAATATGTGAAGTCAGGTAGGATGAATCTGGGAACTTGTCTGGATGCATCTGATCAAATGTAGTCATCAGAATTGTTGCACCTGCACTAGCTCCCCTTGTGTTCTGTGGTGCCGAGCAGGAATTTCTGGTGTATCATTCATCTCCTCAGAAAGTAGACATCTAAAATATGTCAGGTGAATTCCTTTTGAAAATGTTTATTTCTCCCCATTGATGAAGAGAGCCTACCTTGCCCAGAGACAGATGTCTGTGTAAAGCACTCTTCTGGACACTCTGTGGTTAGTTGGAGCCTTGAGGAGAGATCCTGTTAAACTGCTGCAGGGGCTGAGAGGGAAAAAGAAACAAGGGAAAAAAAACTTTAGTGATGTTCCTCTGATCTTCTTGCCCCTCCCTGACTGCCAAGACAAGACTAAACAGACTGGAGTCTATATGCTCAGATTGTTTAAGATGGTGTACATATCTGAAAGAAATAGAGCTGTTCTTGCCAAGACTAGCTGAGAGCTTGGGTGATGGGCGTGTGCCAAGTCTCTAAGTGGGACAGGAAAAACTTTAGTCTTCCTAGTCTTCTTTCATCATCTTCTCTTTCTTTGTAGCATAGCTCTTACTCACTGTACTTGCTTTTTGAAGCTAGAGGCAGAGAAATAGCAATAAGTATGGTTACATGAATGTGCTTTTATTTATGTAGATGTTCTTTATTGCAGTTTGATCCAAATGGTTATTTATGGGCTCTAATTCACTTGATCTGTGTTGGTAAGTAATTTCTTTCGGAAACGGAATTAGAAAGACTGAATGTGTTGAAGAAATCAGCTTTGTTATGAAGTTACTGATATTTAAATTTCTTGATGTAAAAAACACTTGGAAAGAATGAAGAAGTTCAGTAAATACAAGAAATGCATTCTTTTTATATCTCTTACATTGAAAACAACAACAGAATAAGCTAGATATTGCAGTCAGTTAACAGTGAATGAGGAAATGCACATACAATTTTAATCAGCACTAAGCTTTTCTGGGAGTTTTTGATGGTTGCCTACTAAGTGACGCTTCTTTCTGAGGGGAAAAGAAACATGAAAAAAAAACCAAGCAAGAACTTGTAGCTGGAGCTTTATTGCACACACTGATTTTATTTAAAAACTGACAGAAATATTCTAAAATACCATGGAATGTGCTCCCAGAGGAGGGATGTTGAAATGTCGGGATTTTTATGCAATCATATGCGTTTTAAAAAGAATTTTAACAATTAGTTGCATAATCTGTCAGGTTTTCTTTTGTCTGTTTCAGACTAAACATTGATTTGGATAAATCACAATTCTTCCCTGAAAACCTAGAAACAGACCGACCCAGAAAATCTGAAGAAAAAGAGAGTAGTACTTTTTAACTAAGAGATTTATGTCTTTTGGAGCATTAGGCTGGATAATAAGGGACTTCTATTTGGTTCTTAGCTGTCCGATAGTCTTAGTGAGTGACTCATTAGTATGTTAAGTCTTGTCTGCAAATTAGGGAAGATTCCTTCTTTATTCTGTCTATCCTGTCTATACTGTAAATTTTTCAGGGCAGAGGTAATGTGTTTATATGTATTTGTGTCTAGGGAGGTCTAGAGATCTCATTCTAAAATGTTGTTAACATAGGAATAAGAAATAGTTTTCCTTTTTTTTTTTTTTTTTTTTTCCTTTAGGAAATGTTCCATAGTAAACAGTTGCTCTTAGAGAAAACAAAAAGCTAAGGATTTTTCACTTCACATACTTGTTTGCTGTAACGAGTGATGTTACTGCTTTCTTAAAGCCAAGAGGTCTCATTTGTAAAACAGTGCTAGGCCATGGAGGTGGAAAACTGTTTAGAGAGTCTTCAGGAGGTCCCTTCTGTGTGTTTGAAACATGTAGGAAGTGCCAACATAATGTTTATGCTCAAAATATAACTTATTTCCATTTCTCTTGTTTTGGAGAGAAAGTTGTTGATACACTCATTGGGGGGTTTTGTGTAATTAGATTTCCTATCAACCGACACAGAATAAAGATGCTACAAGGAAGGGCAAACAGATGAATTGTTGCACAGTTAATCAAGACAGAGCATTAGAGAAAGGACATGTGTTCTACCCTTCGGCTTGTCTAATGGAGACAGAATTGCAGACATCTATTACATAGTGTTCTACTGAATTTGCTTTTCATTTTCTGTTTCTCTTTGTGAGTAAAAAAACAAAAACAACCAAAGCTTTGAAGAAGGGGTCTAAAAAAACTAGAGCTTGAAGCCGTATTGTTCCTTTCTTGAGTGCTTAAAGCTTTTCCCCGAATAGAAATAGGAGCCAAGAGGTGTGTAGGTCAAGTATGTAAAGATCTGGAGATCCCAGAGCTGAAAGAACTCTGAACAGGAAAGATGGCTCAGAGCCAACAGCTGTATTGGTCTACATAGGTAAACACATCATAGAAGGTACCCAGAAATGGGGTGGGCTGAAGAAACCGTTCTGTGGCACTTTTCTGTATGTATTCACATACACGCACAGAGCTAAGAGTTTTCTTCAGAACTAGAAGAAACACATAGCATGACAGTACTCTGAGATTATAATGCTTTGAGAGCTATTAATTTAAAGCGATAGGTCCATTTTACTCATGGTTTAGGTATCCTTTGTGCCATGTTGCTAGACTGTAATTCAGAGGGGTTCCATACCTGCAGTATCATGGCCAAACAAGCGTGGTTTGTCAGAGTGATTGCATGTTACAGCAATTACACATGTCATTTCAATTACAGGGGCTTACAAAGTATTTCACAAGTTGTGGAAACCTAACTCTTTAAGGTAATGTGTTTTCATATTCTTTTAAAAAGAAAGAGATTGTTATCAAAGAGGGTTAGAGACACATCTGTGTAACAGTCCAGTAAACTGTAGGTATTTCTGTGTTATCAGTGTGAACTGAGCCATTCCTGGTTAATCATTAATGACTTCTCCTGCAAGAGAAGCCTTGTTTATTGTTGGTAACAATAGCATGTGGTTATTGATAGTCGTATGCCTAACTCAAACACTGAATTAGTTTTAAACTGTGTATTATCAAAGGGTGATGACTCAGTTCTGAAAGAAGATCCTCTAGTTACTGGCACAGGCATTAAAAGGAAATGTTAGTTTGTGTTAGCTTTGAAAGCTGCATGGTTTGAATCTGTCAGTATCTCCCTTTGAGATAGTCTCAAAAGCACTTAGCAGCTGGTGACTTCCCACAGGACTGGGATGGCTGAGTACCTTAAAAACCTTACACTAATCCCATGTGCATGTTAAATAAACATGCCAGACAATAGTTGTATTGAAAGCAGGTGACATTACATGTTTACAGTGTCTATCATCTGCAGCTCTCTGTATCAAAGGAGACAGATATGTTACCACTGCATATTATGTATATGTACGTAATACGCATGTGTATAAAATATGGCTAAGCTCATTTATTTCAAAACCATTTTCCAGCTGTGCTTAAAAGATCTAAATTTTAGTTGGTCTCACTTTATCTTCACTTTAAATGAGACTCTCACTGACATAGTAACAGCAGAAACAATGTACAAATGATGTATTAATTAATATGTAATTTATATGTGTAAATTAATATGATTCATATATTGATAATGTAAATAGTTTATTGTTAGAATGTATCTAATTATAATATAATGTTAGTATTACCTAATTATAATGTGTCATATATAATATTATGTAATATTACAATGTTATAATACTATTTAATATACTGATCTCTTACACCAAGTGAACTGTGGTACTAAAAGAACACCTTTTTTGTTTTCCCTCCTCTCCCAGTGATCTGGACCAACAGTACATCAACTATGTATTCAGGTAAAATGAATAAGTCTTTGATACATCATAGCTGGCTTTATGTGGTATGTGTTTTTATTTTCAACCATGGCTTGTTTAGGAAACACACAGCTACCACTACTTAAATGTATGTATTTAGCAGGACATTCACTGAAAGAAAGTGCTAAGCTGAATGGTTTAGCAGCTGAATTTTTTTGGCTCAGGTTATAGGTGTACATGCCAATATACACCTGAGGAGGTAACAACGTGTTAATTATGAATTTTTTAATCACCATGTGCACAAGTAATCTATCGTTTCCAGTAATAATATTTACAGAGCAACTCCCTGGCAATACCCTGCTTCAAAAAATAAAACTTGAACAAAATTGCCAGAAGGAGAGGTAGTGATTACAAAAGTATGACGTGCAAGGAACATGAGCATAAGGGATTGTTCAGAGTGCTGTTAGTGGGATTGAGTAATTCAGACTTTCAGTTGTTTTTCTGATTTGGAGATATAAAAGTGGCTTGTTATTTTGTAGTTAGAGAAAGAGCCTGAGTCACTGACCAGACTTCCCTGTGGGTTTTTTATATATAAAAAAGAGTCAGTCTTTCCTCAAAGAGCCATATAAGCCAAAACATTTGGTGTGCATTGGCCTCTGCTAGATTTTTGTGAGACTTTATTAGGATCTTCTCCATCCATAATCACATCTTGTATATGTTGATTTATTTTCTTGGAATGGTAGCCAAAGTTGTATGGGGGAATACTGTGGAGTACAGATACTAAGTTCTAAGATAGGATAGTCAAAAAGAATGAAAGAGAGAATAGAGGTTAGGAATAAGCATAACAAAGGTGAATTTGTGTTTGCCATTTGATTGAAAGGATGTGTGCTCTTGTTTATTACATTAAAGATCCTTGATAGGAACACAGCAGGGACACCAATGTAGGACAGTTACTGCAATTCCCATTTATCTTGTGAGCATCAACATGATAATACTGTGTATCTCCTTTTATCTTAGTTCAATCAAATCTTGTATTTCCATAAGAAAGTCATGCAGGCCTCTGATTTTGCATTTGTATGATTCCAGTGTCTATTCAGCAGGGTCCCATGCATTGACAATATCTGAATACCAGTTTGCTCGAAGTAGGATCTTGTTTAAGTCAGTTGTTTTCCATCTACTGTGAAGTGGGAGCAAATAAATATTACTCAAAGAAGGTAGTTGTGTTTGTTGAAACTGTTTTGAAGGATTAGTCATGGAACTTGCAAAAATGTTGCTGTGTGCAAAAATAACTCATGAAGTTTTGAATGAGCTGTAGCTATTTGTTTCATGTTGAATCATGAAACAAGCAGTAAAATCAATTGATTTTTCATTTGGCACCTGCCTGGTGATGGCTCTCAGTGGTCATTTTAGTTTAAAAGAGGGCCTGAACCTTTAAATTCAGATTTTTCACTAAAGGTCTTGATTTTGCAGCTTTGATAGAGAAGTTAGGGTTGGGTTCCTGCTCTATTAGTTGATAGTAGCCTTTGCCTGTGAAGTTGTGTCCAGCAGAGAGCAGGAGTTCCACATTACATGGCAAGTGTGGTTATTGATTTAGAGGCTTTTGAAAGAGAGAAATTTCTCGTTAAGGAACTGTGAGGCTCAGGGATATGTATTTTAAAAACAAAAAAACAACAATGGAATTGTGCAGATTAGAAGATGGCTATTTTTAACATATGCTTAAAAGCAGAAATGTGTAATCAAAGCTTGCAGAGATTTTCATCATTAAGGGGCTTGAAAGTCAGTGTAGCTTCTAAGATGATGATACAAAGCAATAGCTGCAAAACAGATGGCTTAGAGGAGGTAGAAGGCAGGATATTTATTTGTTTGGCTTGAGTCAGTGTGTCTCTGTATGTGCATGTATTTATGTATGTATTTATGTATATACTTCTGTGTGTTAGAGGAGTTCATAGTCTATAGCATTTGGATCTCATCTTGTCTAGGGAAAACAAACAGTGCCATGGTCAATGGAGTAAGTGACATCTGATTTCTTTTAGAGTTTTGTTTTGTCATAATAGCTGATGATGTTTGAAAGGGTGTGAAATTTGGCAGAAGTTGTCTCCTTGTTTGCAACCTCCACGATGTGCCACTGCTGTGAAGGTCCTCCAGTGTCTAACGGGCCTGAAATCTTTCTGCTGCAGAAGGCATTGGCAGGGTTTGTCCCTTTGTGAGACCTCTGGGCATGTGGTTAGCTTGGAAATACTGCCACTTCCCAAATTTGGATGAAGCTGGTCAGCATGTTTGAGAGCTATGCAGAGCTATGAATGTATGTGTACACACAGCTTTATTGCACAAGCTTAATTTCTGTGGAAAGCGGTCAAAAGTATTTTTAAATCACACTGAATAGAGGGTATTTTACTCTGAACATTCTCTGAATGAGTGCTAACTCCTCATGGGCAGTTCTAGATCAGAACTACTGTAAACATGTGCTTATCCGTCGGAGGGTGCCCAGCTCTAAATTTTGTGATTTAGCAGGCAGGTATATATGCTGCTTCCTCTACTCAGGGCTTTTCAAGGGCTGTTTCGGCCATAAGAGGATCCCAATTCTACCTCCAGAACAGGACAGTCTAACGTGTGCTGGTGGTCTTGCCTGTGCAAGCATTATTCTATGATTTATGAAAGAACTTGATAGTGTGGTATCAGTGCAACTTTCTCCGCTTGATACTGTTACCAATGGCCTTTATAGCTCCTTATTTCTAACCTAGATCAGACAGCTGAAATGTACAGGGAAAAGAAAGAAGCCAGATAGTGTTTAGAATTGTAGAATTATAGAATCAGTTAGATTGGAAAAGACCCTTAAGATCAAGTCTAGCCATTAACCAAGTCCACCACTAAACCATGTCCCTAAGCGCCACATCTACATGCCTTTTAAATACCTCCAGGGGTGGTGACTCAACCACTACTCTGGGCAGCCTGTTCCTGTGCTTGACAACCCTTTGGGTGAACAAAATTTTTCCTAATAAAGATGAGAATATAGGAAAATATGTAGGTTTGTTATAATAGCATCTGTTCAAAGCGTTTCTGTTCGGTATGAAAGCACACGTGTACTCTGTGTGTAGAGACTGCCTGGATAGAGCAGATTAAAAGTTCTGTCCCAAGCTACTGGATGTTAGAATGTACCAATATGTTAGATAAAAAAAAATATATTCAGATTAAAAAGAAACATTAACTGTATTGGCTCTGTTGGAGCCAATGCAGCTGAAATTAGCTAAGTCTCCTAACATATGCTGTCCCTACATGCCATGTACTGTTTCTTGGTTTAACATCTGGAACAATTTGGGAGGGTAGAGCGTCATAAACAAATGTACATGAACAGGAACTTTCCAGAACCAAACAGATCTGAAGAAATATTTGCTTATGTTGAAAGTGTGGCGTTCTTCTCACTTCATCACTTATAGCATGATTATTCAATGGCTTTTAAAAAGGAAGCCAGACCAGGAGCAAGTATAAGAGGGAAAGCAGAGCTGTGCTATACAGGGAAGGAAGGGGTGATGATGTTGCTTCTCAGTGCCCAGCCCCATGCTGTTCATCTGCTTAAACACGTGGGGCAGGGAGGGGGAGGAAGAGGTCAAATGTACTTCAAGAACCTCTCTATAATTCTCTGGTCTTATTCCCACCACCTTTTTTTTACTGCAGTATTGCATTTCCCTGTACTCCAACTCCTGCATTAGTGTTCTGCTTCCTAGAGGGTTTTCCAGTAATACTGCATTTTCTTTTATTCCTTTGCAGATCCCCACTTTTATCAAGGAGGAAGCCAGATTTCTTCCCCCTAGCTAGCTGGCAAGGGGTAGCATGAGGGGAAGGAGTTTTTTACCTGGCATGTTGAGGGATACATAATGTGTCTTAGAAGTGGGTGACAACTCATCTTGGGCTTTTTCCTGTGCTAAGGCAGGTAGAGATATGTTACTTCTTGTAGAAAACCTGGAAGAAAATTTCAGGACAGGCTGAGAAAGTTGGGGCTGTTCAGCCTGGAGAAGAGAAGGCTGTGTGGAGACCTCATAGCAGCCTTCCAGTA
>JANHGB010039560.1:6495-16821 GCA_026283785.1 Coracopsis vasa
AGGGACTATTCATTCAGGACTGTAGTGATAGGACAAGGGATAACAGGTTAAAACTTAAACAGGAGAAGTTTAGATTGGATGTAAGGAGGAAGTTCTTTACTGTAAGGGTGATGAGGCACTGGAGTGGGTTCCCCAACAAGTTGTGAATGCTCCATCCCCAGCAATGCTCAAGGCCAGGTCGGACAGAGCCTTGGGTGACATGGTTTAGTGTGAGGTGTCCCTGTCCATGGCAGGAGGGTTGGAAGTAGGTGATCTTAAGGTCCTTTCCAATTCTAACTATTCTATGATTGTATGATTCTATATATAAATCTTGCTGTTTAATATATATCCACAACCAATTTATTCATATACAGAACTCAAGCGTATAATAACAATCACAAATAAAAAGTGGACTTATTTGAGTATTTTCATATTATGTCTAGTAAATTAAAGCTTAAGAGTATTTCCATCTTACTCTGGCAAGGGTATACTCTACTGTGCAATAATTTTTATCTCCCTGCTGTGTTTAGGATAAAAGGGTTCTGCACCAGGAAAGGAACAGGAAGTATAAACTCAATTCAGTTGTACCACAGCATTGCTCTCTGCCTCTGTGGGGAGCACACCAGCTAAGCTCTCTTGGATTGATGGGAGATTTGGCCATCCAGTAATATAACTGATTGATTGGCCACCATGTATGCATTTGCTCATAGTCACATAAATCCTCTCAAGGTGTCCCCATCAGAAGACCAAGATTTTCTGATGGGGAGTGGAAGCCTATCCTAGCTCCTCCGCTAGCAGCCAACTGCAGAACCCCCACCAATCTATTTTCCTGATCTTCACTGGTTTTGTGGTTGCCATTTGCCTCAGTATTAAAGCTTGGAATGGAATAGTTGGGTTTTAGATGCAGGTTGTTCTGTCAGAAATTCTTGATGCCCTACAGTACATTTCACTGATTGCTAGATTCTGGTCAGAAATGAAATTTCCTTGAGGGCACATTGACTCTGTCTTGAGATTTTACTTCATTGTTCTTTTCCCTGCATTTGAGAAGGAAATCGAAGGCCTTTGAGCTGCTGAGTGTCTACTACAAGGTGCTGAACAGCCTCAGCTTCCATTAAAATTTAAATGAACATATCACAGAAGGCACTTAGCTTTTTGCAGGGCTATATCTTTGCTGGGTTCTGCGGGGAAAAATACATTTCACCTGGCCAAAGCATGAAAGTTTCAAGAATTTCAGTATTTACCTAACCTATGTACATCACTTTGTTACAGATTTTTGTTCAAAAAAAAAAAGGGGGGGAACCCTTAAAATAGCATATAATTATTACCTAATTGAAGAATTTGCTTATGAAGATGTAAAATCCTCAGCTATGTAAATCAAGATGAAGCAAAAAAAGATCAAAATGGGACTAGCATTAAACTGTCAGATTTAGGAATAATGTAGTCTCATACACCATGAGACTGAGTCCTTCCATGAGAAAAGTTTTTTTCTTAATTCTTGTTTTTGAAGATGAATCTCCTGGATAAACTTCTCATAAGAGTTATATTTACATAGGCTTTGTATGAAGGTCTGCTGGATTCTGTGCTGAAGGTCTGAATTCTGACCCCAGTGGGAGGGAGATTCTGCACTTATTTGTTTTGATATTTAACTCACTGGTAAAAATTGTCACCTTTATCTTAAAATCCAGTTTCAGTTGTGATACTTACTGAAAGGATGATCACACACGTTTACATTCCTGAAAACCACTCCTGTATATCTGAAGTACAAAACCCTTTTCCCAGCTGTCTGAAAGTGAGGCATACCTCACCACAACCTTCAGGTTAAGAGTTCTCCCTGTTTGCTCCAATAAATTTGCTGAAATTCTCCATAAAAATTGTCATCTGTAGATGTATTTAATGTTTATCATATTTTGCCAAAACATCAGGGTTTTCCAAAAGTTGATGGCCTTTCCAAGAATTATTTCACCCAAGGCAGGGCAGTTGGAACTACATGATCTTAAGGTCCTTTCCAACCCTAACTATCTATTCTATGATTCTACGATTCTACGACTGCTGAACAGTGTAGGTACTGTCATATGTAACCCAAACGCAGCTGCAGTTCATCTGAGGTACTACAGGAAGTTACCAAGATTTTAAGTAAAAGAACTTAATCAGGTCTATTCTCCAAGTTATTTGTTTCCATGTGGTTAACACAAACGCAAGCTAAGCAAACAAGTTACAGCAAACCCAAGGGTGTAAAGGTGGTATTAACAGCTGTCAAAACATTTGGACCTCTCACTTTGCACAGCATCAAGGAGTTAAGGTTTCTGCTCCGAAAAGGACACAGGTAACATCACAGACAATGCATATTTGACCACATGCCCTCTAACTACCCCCAAAACCAAGAGGCACAAACTGAAGCCAGCAGCTCCAGGTAGATAACAGTTCTGAAGTCCTGTCAAGCAGATCCTGTACCAGGCCAAACACCACTGCCACCAAGAGCCTTAGAAACAAGACCAGAAATACCACACAACTCCCACCCACGGAGAGGGTTATCTCAGAGGTTAAGTTTAAATTGGCTGAGCTCTGGGGAGAAACAGTTTGCGTCAGTATTTCTGTGGGCAAGTCCTCATGTGTCACCAAGATGTCAGGTAAAAAAGCTAAAATATGACCATACATTCTTATCTACATGCAAAAATTTCTACTTTTCTTTATCATAGTTTTCACTTCTGTTTAGCAATTAATTATTAGCCAGATACTCATTTTACTCCAACATCTTCTACTCTTTGCTGCTAAAAGACACACAACTCAGAAACAACATAAGCAGAGATCACAGAATCACAGAATGGTTTGGGTCAGAAGGGACCTTAGAGGCCATCTACCTTAACCACCCTGCCATGGTCAAGGACACCTTCCACTAGACCAGGTTGCTCAAAGCCCCATCCAACCTGGCCCCCCAGGGATGGGGCAGCCAAAACTTCTCTGGGCAACCTGTTCCAGTGCCTCATCACCCTCATAATGAAGAATCCTTTTCCTAATACCTAACCTAAATCTCCCCTATTTCAGTTTAAAGCCATTACCCTTTGTCCTATCACTACATGCCCTTGCAAAAAGTCCCTCTCCATACTTCTTGTTTATTGTTTTTTATTCCGCTTTATAAGACCACCAGATCTTAAATGCTTCTTCAGTCATCTGCTCCCTACAGTTCTACAGCATAATACAGTGTTATGGAAACTTGGCTAAATTATTTCTTTTGTGTAGTAAACGATACACAGTAAAAGACCGATTCCTGTTAAAACTCTTCAAGACAATGCATGTCAACATTTTCATGTTGATTGTGAATTGCCTCCTTTCTCCTCACAGTTTCCAAGGCAATAAATGCAATTCAGATGTCCACCTTTACCTAGTGCTTTCCCCCAACCCTGAACTTCCTGCTCTAATTAGCAAAGGCACTTAGCCAAGGCCATAAATACCACCTTGGTAATAGCACAAGAGCGCAGAGCAACACGCTTAGTCAGCTGCTTTATGTTACATTCCCAAACCACCCCATTATTCCACCCAAGCCCTTATTTGCCTTAGTCTTTGCCTAGCGTGGGAGGGATACACATGCAGAGGTTGAACCTTGAAACATCAGGTCTCTGATATTACCACATACTTCAGTAGTCAGTGCAATTTAACTATTTAGGATGCCAACTAATTAAAGCAGTCTTGCTTGCTTCTGTAAAATTAAATAATAATCTCCTGGTTTTACATAAATCTGGAATCCCCATGATCATTCTGCATATCCAAAACATTTCCAAAGTAGTCTTTTGGAAAAAATGCTTAAGTCTGGCTTGATTTCTGGTATAAACATTATATTGCCCTTTCACTGAAACTCGAGCATAGTGGTGTCTATTACATCTCATTAACTCCAGACCTATTGTCCTCCGTTATCAGCAAGGAAACAAACAAAAATGGATCATTTGACAACACAAAATAAGCACATAAAACATGGATGAGACTTTTGGAATAAGACTCCCTTTGTTCACATTTGAGTTTCTGATGCCAGGCTAACAATATTTTTCATTCATTCCCCATACCAACAGGAGGATCAAGTGTCTGGAAAGTAAAGAGGCAATAGGAGGCATAGATCATTAAAGATACATGAAGGAATTAAAATCCACATAGATTTCACTAAGATCTATTAAAAACCAAGTGTGCCCATTTTTACATAGCACATTCTATTTTATTTTTACTTATTCAGATTCCATCATCAAAAAACAAATGCAAAGGAGCACACTAGCCTTGGAAAAATGTTCTTTATAAAACCACAGCACTACCAACCATTTGTCAATCATCCCTAACAAAGTTTAAAAAGTTTTCACAGTTAGCTTTACAGAAATTCCTGGGGCCTTTTACTCATCATTAAGAACAGGCAACATCTTACCTGTGTTTCTTGATCCCGTTGGACAGTGACTCCCCACTGCCACAAACCTTTTCTTCAGGCATGTCTGAAGTTATTGTATCTTTTGAATCCATGTCCTCCAGTGAGTAGGCCGTTGTTTCAAACACACTTAATGATTTTTCAGATTCTGAATCTGCAAAAGAGCAGGTGCATGTTAATGAATCTACCGCCTGTGCTAGACTTCAGTCACTAGCAGATCTTCCCTCTTTGCACAAAACTGAAACCTAAGTAGGCTACTGTGTCCTAATGACAGCATCCATTTGGTAACTAACTAGTACTGCCACTGACTGCTGCAGCTCCGTATCCAGATACAAAGAGACTGCATGATAAGCAAGAACATTAAAAATCCTCTATCAGAGACAAAATTTGACACTGTTACTAAATTGAAGCTACTACAACTTGCTCAGGAGAAGTGCCAGTGTCACACAAATGCCAGTACCTTACCTAAGTTACCTCAACATTCAAGCATTGACTCCTTCTTCTAGATAAGATTTAAGTTTGGTCTGAATTCCTGGACACTCAGGGCTGCTCAGAACCTTCACTTCCCAACTTACTGAACAAGAATCAAAGAACAGAAGGAGATATTGTACGCAGTGGATTGTATTAGCCACGTAAGTCCCAGCAAAGTCTAAATGATAAGCTCACCAATCAATAAGATAAACGTTGTACTCTGGAAGGTAGGTTAATAGTACAATCCATATCACATCTAAAATTAAAAATATTAACACACCACATTATTTCCAACCAGTGTTTTGGTTAGGCAGGGCTTGACTACCTCTGGAGACGGGACAGTCTTGCCCCAAATCAGAGAATAAAAATTTCCTGGCAAAAAGCTGTATTTTTGTTCCATGTTTTTCCTCCAAACATGACAAGACTGTCAAAGGATTATCCAACTGCAAGTTCCAGGAAGCAAGGGAACAGCTCAAGACAAGTAATGATGCACTAATTTCTATCCCATTTGGGAAATCCTTTAGCAGAAATCAGGTACAATATTGAATGGCAAAGAGCTCAATGCAAGCCCCACTGCTTCTGAAAAAAAAAGCACACCCAAACTGTAGTAGACACCATTCCTGCCATGTACTTCTTTCAGCATATGCTACTGCTCTTGGCTGCAAATACCCAGAGAAATAATTGCAAGATTAGTCATCTCTCACACACTGATTCTAATTCAAAACTAGTAATGAAAACCTGCTGAAGTAGTAGTCCATTCAAAAGAATATCTCAGTCACAGACGTCCACTGCCAGGTGCTTTCTTGTTTTCTCTTAAGAAAACTATGCCAGCAGCTTCTCCTGAATGTGTAAATTGCATGTTGCTTTGGTGGACAGTGACAAGAGCACTTTCTACTACATCCAGATTACAGAAGGGTCAAGAAGATGACAAAATCCTGATGAATGGATGGGCTGTACCATAGTGTCTCGATCCTCTCTACACAGAGTGAGATCTAGAAGCATAAAGGAGATCTTTCCTTTCATTAAAAACATCTACCCCTATTCCTCATCAAGACAGTACTGAAATTAAGCCAGTTGCTAGGGAATGAAAAGAACTGCCAGCTGGTGCTAAGGATATGCTAAAAAAGTGGACTGGCACTCCAGAGAATCTTCTCACAAGTTTCCTCAAATTTGTCTGTCTGGTTCTGTGCCAAATTATGGTATAACATATCAAAGCATTAGTTTGGTGGGTACTATATATAACAAGTAGGATAAGGAGAAGCATTTTTACTTGTGGACAAGTCTGTTACATAAAATACAGATTTTTCCAGAGATCATAAGCTCAGGTAGCCAGGAAAACACTCTGCATATCCAAATATCACAGAAGAAGAGACACTCTAGCAGTGTAACACAACTTGAGCTTCAGTATCCTGACTGTATGACAAGCTATAAATCCCTTCAAGGTAAGTATTCTACCTTTATTGAAAGAGCTGCTCAATTGTGCCAACAGTTATTGTGACAAGAAAACCATGAAGCAAACCCATAACATAAAGCAGAGTCCACCTTCTGTACAGCTCCTTTCTTACAGCTCCTTTCTTCTGTCTGCAAACAAGACAGTCCTGGATGGTACAAGAGTCATGAGACAAATGCCCTCAATTTGAGTTTCTGAAACAGACCTAGGACTCCAGAGGTGGAAAGGGAAGAATAGGTAAGCCTCACCAGAATCACTGACCATTCTCTGATATGTTTCTCAGTATAACAAGGATTTTTAAACACTGCACATGATCAGTTCTCCTAATGCTGTGTAGAGACACAATTATGCAGGACTGAGCTCAGCACCTGCAAACATTTCCAAAGCTGTAGACAATGACCAGCCACCCTTCTCCAGGGCATGTGCCTTGCTTAGTGCAAGAGCATGCTATACAATAAAGAACAGTAGAAGAAAGAAACCGGACACCATTACGAGAAATTGCTCTCCAGAGACATCTCTCCCATTTTCCTGCAAAATGGCTCTCATTGAGAAAGTATGACTACAACAGCTCCTGCCAAAGACCTCAATCTTCAACCCCTTAACTTCAGCAACCTTTTTTGATCCAATTAGCTTTACAAGCCTTCAGTGTTTGTTTAGGCATCAGAATGAGCAAGCCTAGTATTGTATAGTGAGCACAGATCAATAGGCAACTAACTCAGACTGAGCTTTTCCCTGTGTACTTGCAGCTAACTCTTTTCTGAATTAAGATTTGCATACTCCCCCGTCACTGCAAAAAAAGACCTATATTCACAAGTTGCTACAGAGCAGCTGTCAAACAGATGACTAGGAGAAAAATGAGGGTTTTTTTCTATTGAACTTAAGGGGGTGTGGGCTGAAGTGAGGGGAGAAGGAATAAGAGTGCCTGCTCAGAAGCCAAGATTTTTAAGGGATCTTTGAGACAAGAGCAGGAAGCTCTCCAGATCATGAAACCTGAAGTGTCAAGGTAACAGTAAAAACACCAGCTACATTTTGCAAGAGTGGGAGAGCACCGGGAAACAGCAGAAGCAATGACAGAAGAAACTTAAGGCAAGTTAATCTATTGCAACAACTGGTAACTCTTCAGTTCCAGATAAAAAAAGATTGGCCAACACATTTGGTTAATAAATACACCTAAGAAAGGTAGTGTTTAACCACTGGCAAAGTTGGGTTTGAATTCTGACCAGGTGTTTCCCATCACTCCCTGAAACACCTGAATTCATTCTTTTAATTATATTCAAGGCAAGAATATAGTTAAACACAGGCAGCGGTGTTCTCACAGAGGTTATGCAGTGGTTTTGGTATACAATCCAAAAAAGCCACTTGACAAACTACCCTAAAAATGGAAGGGAGGGCAGAAAGTTTCTGTGCTTTTTGTACAGTTTTTAAGTAAGCTGGTAACTGGTGACAAACTAGGAAGTGAGCAGAAGCAACAGAACTGGCCTACTACTTCTTGTACCATTTAGAAGCATTATTCATAAACACAGCACCCATTAGTGGTACATAACAGCTGAAGCTGTACTATTAAGGGCTAGCTTTAGTATAATCTAAATATTCCTGCAGCTAAATAACTGCTTGTATAGTAAGATTCCATCTATGTAAAAACATCAATACCCACCTCAACACACACAAAGCTGTGTTTGCAGAAAACCCCCACTTCTCAGATAAAATCTGCTAAAGAAAAAATCAGGATAGTTCTAAGCTTTTCCCAAATGAAGTGTGCAGTTTGCATATCATCAGGGAATCTTATCTGCAAGGCAAAAATCAAGTACTTTTTAATTCTTGGCCTGCTTAGCCATTTTTCAGCACTGTGGATAGACTCTGCATTTGTATTCTGTTTTTACAAGCTTCCTGTGGTCTATATACTTAATCAAAGCTAATAACTTCTCCAGCTCTCTAGGAGATGCCACTGGTCTTATTAAATTTTGCTATTTGTCTAGTGCTGCTTCCCTTCCCCAAACTCCCCCTTCCCCACCCCACGGTGCTTTAAACATAGCATTCAATCCTGAAACTGAGAGCTCCAGCACTCCATGTGCTATCAAGTTTAATTACACATTTCCACCACTCCCATGGTGAGAGGATCAGCACACCATCAGCACACCAAGAAACGCTGTTAACTGACCTATTGCCATCAGAGTTCAGATTAATAACACCCTTAACTTGGCTGTTCTTAACACTGGATACCATACTCCGATTACACAAGTAACTCCCATTTCCTGCAGGTTCTTCCTTTCATGTTCAGTGTCTACTGTTCTCCAATTGCAGGGATTTAGGATTTACCTCAACAGTCAGGAAGCACTGGTAACAGCATATCACTTAAAAAGAAGAGAGACTTCAGCAAATAAACTATTGCCTCAGTAAGCAATCCTACCACATTTCAAACATCTTCCTCACCCCAGTTATGGAATAGAAAGATGTCTCTGTAATTGTGACCACAATTTCCACAAGCAAAACTACACAACACAGACTTATCTGTGACCAATGTGGTGTATGCCAACACCAGCAGGTAGCATGGCTCAGTTGGAGCAGATTTGCAAGCCAAACAGATGGTGCTGAGGACTTGACACTTGAACTAAAAACATTTCTGGTGGTGTTCTCTTCAGATTAGCTCTACTCTCCTACCATGCACTGAGTGCCCAATAGCAACTAGCCTGTATCTTCCAATTCAGCTTTGTTCAGGAGTCAGGTTCGTGCAATCAAATTGCTCTACAATGTGGATCAGAGCATGGTAAATGGGGACAAGTAGCTGCTGCTGTGAACATACCCTTTCTAATACACTTCTTGTTCAAAAAAACCTGATTAGAAGTCTTGCATTGCTCTGAATTGTCACAGCTAGTGACACTTTGTTGAGAATAAACAAGCAAAAGTGTCTAATAGGCAGATAACATTCTTTTAAAAAACAAAACAAAAAGCAGCAGTGGCTTTTTCTTTCAACCTGTCAAGTCAAAGCTAACAACTCTTCAGCTCAAAATGCAAGCCAAAGAGTTATGCAATACTTTCACTTCTAAAATCACTTCTGTGGTGGAGATTTAGAATTACAAAAAGATTCTAACAGAAAAAATACTCTCAAAGTAGTGGCATTTTTCCACTGATAGACATTATGACTTGTTGCATTCCTGTTAAAATACATCAGTGTTTGCTCAATCTCCTGTACAGCCTAATAAGCTAAGTCATGAATATATCTATTCATTCAAAATCATTTAATTTAAAATCCTATCAGATCGAAAATAAAGTTTAGCAAAAGCTATGAAAACAAAGTCTTAAAATGTTAGAGTTCTTGGAGATAGAAATTTTTATCTTCTGGCAATTAGGCCTAGTCTCTGCTGTCTGTTATGACCATATTTACCACCATATCCCTTCTCTCATTAGCCCAAGAAAGGAGACCCACGTGCCCAAACTCTGAGTCAGTGTCAAATATCCTCTGCTCTCCCTGTACTCTTGTCACACAGAGACAAGAAGCCTTCTAGTTGAGACTCCACAGATATGGCAGAAAAGCAAGTTAGAAAGTATTACCAGGATCCCAGTGATGAGCAAAAAAACCCACTCCAAACCACACCCACAAAAACCTAATTCCTTTTGTGTTTATGGTGGAAGTCATAACATGTATCAAGAAGCCAGGAAAAGATGCCACATTTCGCTTTCTCTAGGCCCCCATCCACGTCCCCCTTCCAAAAAATATAGAAAACAGAGCGCCCTTCCCCCAAACATGTGCCTTCAGAGACAGAGGACCCTAATCACTGTGAAGCACTGAATGTGAACAACCTAGAGAAGAGAATCTAACACAAGTCTGATGAAGTCGACAGGCAGTCAAGAAAGTGAGCCTGTCCTGGAAAATTATTTAAATTGCAATCAAGATGAATTATGTCAAGTGACTTCTCCCAAAGGAGAGAGGATTTTTATATGTGTATATATACCAAACCTTGCCTAGATATTCCAGATGTCTGGAAGAGAAAATAAATGAGGGAAAACAACAATTTGAGTCAGGAAGAAA
>JANHGB010039560.1:16921-34289 GCA_026283785.1 Coracopsis vasa
GTGTATATATATATGCTTAACAAGTTTCACAGTTATACAAATCCACTCAATGTGATTTGTTTGCAGCTTCAAGTGAAAAAAATACCACCTCTCAGCTAGAGAGGCAGTTTTGGACACTTTCATTTAAGAAAGCTTTAGAGACTGGGTCAGTTATGAGATACACAGTCTAATAGCTCTTTAAAACTGAATATTCTCTCACATACACAAAGCAAGCCTGGCTGGAGAGACTACATTCCAGCAGCACCAGAGAAACAACTATTCTCTGCTTTGTTGAGACAAGCAAAAGAGCCTGAGGCCTTTCAGCAGAACTGTTCTTTTGGTTCTGGTTGAAGAACCTGTTTCTAGTGAGTGCTCTTCAATCTCTTCTCCTCCTTGAAGGCTCGGTAAATTTGTTACCCATGCCAAGCAGCAAAGTCTGCTATTGATTCACTGTGTTTCTGTGTTAGTGCTATGCTTGAGCACAGATTCCACTTTGCCTGGTTTTACTCTCCAAGCTGTGCACTTCAGAACACCTATCAAGGAGTCTGGGAACACTGTTTCACCTGTCAGAAGCATCAGACAGTGTGAATCGCAGAAAAAGTAACTCCATACTTGCTTGTGATGTATGCCATCACAGCCTAATTATCTACTACAGTTAGATTATGTTCACTCCCAAGCTACTACAGGTCCTTCATAGTTGCAGACAGCTGTGTGCTCTAGGATCACCCACTTACAGAGATGTAAACAGTACAGATATTACTGAGCTGTACTGTACAGCCTCTCTATACAAATGCATGTTGTAATTATCTTATGCAGTTCAGAGTTTTCTAAGATCACTATTTCCTTGGTCTGCACATGCAAATATGAAAGATACTAAACTGAAGAGCAGACAGGGGAAGAAAAGCTATTTCAGAAATGCACAAAGGACTTTGATTCATCCTTTTATTCCATCTGTGATATGGTACATAAAATAAAAATAGTACAAGCCTTTATTAACCTCATTATCCCTCAAAAGCAGGGATTTTTATGGACTGATCTTAAAAAAAACAAAAGAAAAAACACCCACCATCATGGAGAAAGCAAGTGAGAAGACTACCAGATACAGCTGCATCTAAAATAGGAGCCTTGAGTTTTGCTATTTTAAAAAAGGGTGTAGACACCCAAGCAATCAGACCTTTCATGACTGCCCTGTGGTTTTCATGGGGTTTTTTTCGTCATGCTAAGGTGAAACAACACAATTCTACAGGTGAACGCAAGCAAATTTTTAGTGGGCTGCTAAAAGCAGCACATGAAGCGTTCTCCTAAAATTAGTTCCACATTAGAAAGGCAGATACTTCACTGAAAGTGGGACTCTTCCCATCCCTCACCTCCCCACAATGCATTCACCACACACGTTCTGGCTATGCACTCGCGTTCTGGACATCCCTACTTACCTGAAACAGCATCATAGAACTGCTCCTCACTGATGATGCTGAGAGGCGGAGATCCCTTAACCAGCGACTGCTCTAGTTCATGGTGTTCAGTAGCTAGTGTCTCTAATGCTTCTGACAAGATCTTGTTTTTCTCCTGCTCATGCTCCAGTTTCAAATTCCTCACCTATAAGTAGATACATGTATGAATAAAATCTCATCTCTCTGAAGAATGTGCAGCTGGAAGCTATTCAGAAAATAGACTCAAATAAATAACTGGCAAACAGCTGGAACTGAAACCACACAGATTAATGAGAATGTTACAGTATTTTTGTGATGACAATAAGGTTATTGCTCAGCATTTTCAGTAGATCTTATGTCAGATTCCTCAGCTGACAGTATAAATCACAATTCCATAAGTGAATTCAAACCAGAAAACCATACCTTAAAACTGAGGAGAAATATTTACTGCTCTACTTGGATGACCTTAACTACAGAGTTAGTGATCGTTTTCCACACGCACCAAGCTCCTTGTACTAGTCTGCTCTAATTTGGGCCAAGCAGCATCATTTAAATTGAATTACAGAGCAAATGTGAATACCAGCTACAAATAACTGCAACTGAAAAATAAGCTGAAAACATTTAACCCTGAGGATTACAGGAGGTTAAAAAAGAGATTCCCCTACTGATTCAACATCAATATAAACAGCCCTCCCTCCCCACTCCCAAAACAGTTTACAGAGGAGCCAGAAGCTGACAAAAAAAGCAGCCCAGCCACCAGATGGTGGACGGCTTTTTTAAGCCCACACATGCAATTGGCTACAGGAAGGATGATGTTATCCACATTTTGAGTCCAGGACTAGTAACGGGAGAGCAACATGTCCTTCGTATTTCCTCCTTGGGGTTTTTTTTTTTGGTGGTGCTTTCCCGCCTCCTCTTTCTGCCAGGGAAGGGAAGAGGGCTGTAACTGAAGGGCCTCTTCTCCCAGCCAAGCAACGCTTCAATGTGCTACTACTTCAGTTCCTAAACCACTGATTCTCTTCCTTTCTCTTTCATCCTCCCTTCCAGTCCCTTTTTAAAAAGCATTCCCAACCCCTGCCTTGTCCTCTGGTTTACTCTCAAAGGTCAGTTTACAATGCTAAGTCCCCCTCCACTAAGAGCACGCAAGGGCATGATAATTAATCTCTTGGAACAGTTACAGGGACAACTTACACATATACCAACATTACTTTTTTGAATCTAATTTGAGATCTGTTCTTGTGTCCTATCTGGTTACATTTTACATTAAAGCTTTACTTTGGAGGCTTCAGCCCCCTCAGTTATAACAACCACTCAAATAGCAGATGCACAGTCAGGCACAAATTCAGAGGCTTGAAAAGAGATATTAAAGCAGATCCGCCACTTCCAGAGAGAAGAGTTTCTATGCTGGCAGCAACATATCCTCTGGAGAAAGACTTACGGAAGAAATTTTCACCCCCTTAGTTGTGTCAAACAGTAAAGCAGCTGGTTTGGCTGCCAGGCTCTGAGTATAAAGGGGCAATGCAATTAAATTCTAATTAAAAGAGTATAAAATTGGATTGCCCATTGAAAACAATAAAACCAGTAAGTCACTTATTGTCTAATAGTTTTACCCTGAACAAAATGAAAGAAATAGTCTGGACTAGTTACTGTCGCTTTCATTTAAAGTTCACTCTGACAGTACCAACCAAGTCAATTACTGCAATGTTTCATACAAATCAGACATGCAAAAATCTGTTACTAAGCCCTTCTGCAGGGCTTATCTTTTGTATCCTAACAGTCAAGAAACTGCCCCTTTAGAGAAAGAGCATCAGTATTTCGCTCTCCCAAGACGGACAGTGGAAGACAAAATAAAATGATACTTTTTACTCATTAAACAGCAAAGTAAAGTGAGTTATGAAAATGGAATTTGCAAATTTATTTGCAGTAGTGAATTAGATGCCTTTATGCTCTAATGTTTTGTTTTCTTAACTCACTCATAACTCTACCTAAAACTATTTTCAATGTTATTTAACAGCTAATTGAAAAAAAATAAACTAAAAAAAAATATCTATCTAACAAAACCCAGATGATCTAAATGCACAGCAGTGTGACTAAAGTAGCAACAACAGACCCAGGGTTAAGATCCCACGCCTTCCCCCAAAAAATCTTTTACTGACTTGAAGGTTCCTCTGTCCTATTATAATGTAGAGCTACACAGAATTGCAGGTGTACTAGAAATAAAGTCAATTTTTGGAAAATAAATAGCCAGCTTTACAGTAAGGTTGACTTTTCTGTGTACTTCCAGGCTTCCTAGCTGTCAAACACCTACTAGTACAGCAACTACACGCTACTAGTTGGTAACAAAAAAAAGCTTTTCATCTGTTACATAAGGCGCAGGATGCTAGCCAGAGGCTAAGGAAAAAAGGAAACATGTTTAACTTTGTTGCTTGTAACCTCTGGGATACTAATTCCTATCTGAACGAACTGGTTTTAAAGCAACCTTCATTCAGGACTTGGGGGCTGCAAGTTCAAGTCCAATATAAAACTTCTGTCAACACTACTGAGCTTGTGGTATGGACACGCATATTCAGAGAGCCAAGGGGTGGGCTCTGCAAACCTCTATAGACTGGTGAAGGGTAAGAGTTTACAGTAGCAGCTCTTTGAAGGTAGTGGTCTGGAAATACTTCGTGTACCTATACTGTGTCCTTAAGCATCATAACAGCTCAACAGTGTCAATGTGAGAACTATAAATAAATAAATAATAATTAAAGCTTAGCAAGAAATATACAGGCAGATTGTCACTATTTTCAACGCACAGGTTTATTGAACAACAGGATTGAACAGTTGAGTGATAGGTTTTTCCAAAATGCATGTAGATCGCCATTATGCATAATTTTGCCATACTTTATTTTGCATTCACAAGACATGGCCAATGATTAAGTTCTGAGGTGAACTATTTTATCTTCCTGGCTACTTCACAACCATTTTTGGATATGACACTTCAGCTTTATCCCTTTTCTAGAAGTTTTTTCTTCCCCATCTTGTCTTTCTTCAGTGTCCCAATAGAAAAACAACAGCAAGATTATAGAAGGAACTTCAAAACTAGTTTTGAAAATGTTTATTAACACAGAATCCTTAGGATCTATATATAAAGAAGAAAGATGAACATAAAACAATGAAGAAAACACCTGCTTTCACACTACAGTCTATTGAACTGGACACAGACAGACCAACATATTTCAGTGGAATATCAGACGACTTTGTGAAGTTGCATTACTTGAATATGACACTATTGCACACAGTAACACAAATATTTATACAAGTTAGTAAATACCACACCAAAATGATGCAGGTATCCGAATACACAGCTCTGGAAATCCAATCTGAGCATATACAGGAAAATACAGAACAGATATTTTACTGCAACCTGAATAAGGCACAGCTTGTGATACAGTCATGGTTTCTGTACCTTTAGTAGTGGTGTCTGAGCTGAGACAGATGGCAGTTCACATCATATTGGGTTCAGTTCTCATCCTCCAGCTATGGAATAGCTTTTTTTCTTTTTGATCCCTGTCATTGGTCCCCACAATGCCAGTACCATCATCAGCATCACAAGCTTCCCACTGAGCTTCACAGGGACAGCAGCACAGAGCACTCTAGCAAGCCTGGCATGAGCTCAGCCAAGTTCCCAATGTTCAACTGGTCAGGCTTCCTACCTTATCCTTGTCAGGAGCCATTCTGCGCAAGTACAATTACAGTTATCAATAAAGTTGGGCTTGTGCTTGCATTGTTAGACAATGACAGTTAAGATCAGTCTTCTTAATCTCTAAAGAGATTATTATTATAGTGAAACTTCAGATTCATAATTATTGATGGAAACTATCTAACTTTGTCTCACAGAAGTAAACAATCATTCAATCATTAACCTTACAGCTACAGCACTGAGCTATAACCTGATACACTGACACAGAACCACCAAGACTTCAGGATCTAGGTCAGCGCAACAATTTATAAAAAACCACTTCTCCAGCTGAAGGGGTTTGATACCCAAGTTCTGGTTTCACTTCTGGTTTAACTGAATGGAACCTCTTTCCAACAGCTTCCCATAAATTGAGTCCTTCAGGCTGTAACCACTGAAGTGGGAGCTTAAGTAGTATAATTATTTTAGCAGCCAGACCTCTATTTTTTTTTAAAGGAAAGTAACAAGCTATTTGCAGCACTTCTATTGTCTTTCCATGCCATTAGAAATTCTGCTAAGCACAAGAGGATGTTTTAAAAGTTAACTCCTTCACTGTGTATTACTAGCAGAAAGTTCACATGCCAATTCCAAAATATCAAAAAGCTTATCTGTGTATAACAAACACCAGACCCATTCCTTTCTGTGCCCCAAGCATCCACAAGGTAGGTGAGAGACCAGTAATTGTACCAAACCACTACTTCCCTCACCCCCACCCTGTTTTTTTAAAGCCTGAAGTCTTGAACTCTACTGGCACAGGCTGTAACCAAGGCTTCTCTGTCCATCCTGAAGACATCTCAGCACAATACACAAAGTACTTGCTTTGTTTGGTGCTGGATGTTTTTAATTTAATGCCCAACAACAGAGGTGCTTTTGTGGGGCAGGAAAGGGTCACACCACTGCATGCCCAGCTAATAAACGATCATCTCAGCTACATGCCACTGCAACTGGAAGTAAATCCTAAAAACAACACATAGCAAGAAAGGCATACAACAAATAGAGACACCTCAACAATATGTACAGCTACCTGCCTTTAACATTAGAATAGTAAATTAAAAGACAACATACCTTAGCTCTAGGCTCTCCTGAACTGAGAGGGAGAAGACAGACTTCATAACACTGCAGTGTGATTTAGTTGCATTTTACTTTCCACTCAACTTCAGTGTTAGGAATAAGAATGCCCAAATATGCAGACTTTCGAATTGTGTAGGAAGGAAGAACCACCTCTTTCACATAGCAACCACCAGGGGATCTGAAGCCAGATTCTGATGCATTGTCAGTACACCACGTACCAGTTCTGCTCTGCAGTAAGCTTAGTGCAGAGTGCAGCCTGTGACACTGCCTCACCAGTGTTTCCGACTACTCGGAAGTGGGGCTTTGGTTTTCAAAAATGAATGACTTTGTCCAACTGCCACAGAAATTCCATCCTCCCAGAAACGTCACTGCTTGCGGGTCATTTGCCACCAAGCACAGACTCAAGGTGCAAATTTCAGTAGCAAGGTAAGGGCTAGTCTAACACCTGGCTGAAAATTAACATGTAACCAAGGAATTAGAAAAATGCTGCTACAGTAGAACTGAAAGTTTTCTAGGGACTTCTCCTGACATTACAAAATGTAATCCTGCTTTCTGTAATGAAGTAAATGCCAATAAAACCTGTCATTTCTTTCACACTACACCTGTTTATATGAAACTGCTAGTTTCCAGGGTCAGCTACTCCAACAGGACACACCACCCTGAAAGACAGAACCTACAAAGCTCTGCGTTGTAACACATAAAACTAAGGAAAAATACAGCAAGCACTCAAATCCAATGCAAGGATCACTTCCCTTATTCTGTGATCTTCATACCGAACAAAAACCCCTATCAAAAAACTCTGAGGCTAACAGTGCAAATCACAACCTCAATGCATAGTTTGATATGTACACTGTCTATTCTAACGGACAAGCTCACATAGTTGCAATTTTACTGTTAGTACAATACAGTCCCTATTTCTAGTGCTTCTCTGCACAAGCCAGCTCTTTGTAGTGACCAGTTTAAACTAGTGCTTGGTAAATCTTTTATTCCTTTACATTTAATGTAGAATGAGAACTATGTAGTTTCAAGAAGAGTCAGGTCTGCCTCCACATCCTGAAGAAAATCAGCCTTTTCATCATGGAAGAAATGTGAGAGATACTGAGTATCTTCCTGAAGGCCTATCCGTTTAGAAATTGAGGACTTCTACGTATTTTGCTAGCTAACTCTGAAGCATGCTACTGCAGCACTAATTCTACAGGATATGCTTCTACAAAAAAGATTTTTTGCTACCTAGGGCAGGGATAAGTTACTGCTTAAGCTGCTAGCGAAGTGAGAACTGAAACCAGTTCCTCTCACACACAGTTCTCATAGTCTTAACCACATTTGAGCTTCAACAGAGGAAGTTTTCCAGAAAGACAATAAATTTTAAAACAGGCTTGATTTTTACTTCTACTCATGGGACTTAACTCCCACTAAGCAAGCATTAGTGTACAATATGAATATGTATAATTCTGCTTTTCTCCTAACCCTCTCTCCAACCCCCCAAAACAGGAACAGTTTCAGTATGTTTCTTTACAAGCACACCTCAGGTATCTGAGGTATTAGAGAAAGGAACAAATGCTTTATGAATATTCCTATGACACATCCTAAAACTGCAAGCGTGACAGCTCACACTAAAGCAAAAACAAAGTGTTCCCAAACAGATGCAGTCAGCTTCATGAACACTTCACTAGACTCCTAAAGCCCTAAACCACGTAAATACTTTATATAAAACTTTTAGAGTTCTTATCTGTTCATACATAGGCCTTTCCACACAGTCCCCCTATGATTCACCACCAACCATCACCATCAACTACAAGAAACTTGTGACAAACATCTGCTACTTTAACATATGTTAAGGCCTTGTATTGTAACTTAATTTGCTGGAGTAAACTAGCTCTTGTAAACTTCCTTATAGACTTGTCTCACCCCAGGGTACAGAGGACTGATCCAAAAAAGTCATGCTTTACTTCAACCATTGTTTCTTGCTCAGGTTTTCTCCCTGTGTGCTATAAGCTTACCATTTACCCAGCTTCAGAGATCTATCAGATCTCCAGTTAAAAATAGAATAGTTAGATAGCACTTGCCAGTGTCCTGAACTACTGCTACTGCAACTACTGAAATGCAAAACAAGATGTGATCAGTTAATCAAGGAGGTAAGCTGAGCTGACTGATGATAGGTAAAGGGTTACTTACTGTATCACAAGACAGCATCAGTGTTCATCTCAGAAGCCTGGCCAGCTGACTCTACAGCTATAGCATCAGAGTACCATATCTAACAAAGACCATTAAATTCAAAAGATAAAAAAACCCAGAAGGCTAACATAATATTTTGTTTTCTTTCAGACCAATATACAGGAAACTGTCAATAAAGTTCCTTTTCGTACAAAGGCTGAAAGACCCCCCCACACAAGCAAACCCCATACATACCCATTTGACTGGTAATCTCTCCACTTACACCCCCAACTCAAAGCCTATAGAAGAAACCAAAGACTTTGTAAATCAAAGTACAAGACTCTGCCTCAATCCTTCCCTAGATGAACACAAGGAATCATTGTCAGTCAACTACAAATGTTCACCTCAAAAATTAAAGAGAAGGATTGTAGCAGGGCTGATTTGGAAAGACTACATCTAATTTTTCCTGAGTACACAGTTATATTTCCCTATATTTATTAAAATAATAAAATTCTGCTAATGAAGGGAAGGACTAGATATAATCACAAAACTTAGAAAAAGACAGTGGAACCACTGCTAGAAGCAAGAGCCAAGCATCATCCACACAGAAGAAACTCAAGACTTTGGCAGGATCATGTCAACACATACAGACATCAAGGCAGTAAGAGAACTGTTATTCAAGAGAAGAGCTGAAGATGCCGAGAGCAGTCATCACCCTCCGTCCAACATACGAGCCTGCCATAAAAATTCATAATTCAAGATCATTTGGATTAATGGTTTCTCAATGGTCCACATGCTAGGGACAAAGACTGCCTACCACTTTTCGCCCTAAGGCACTGACACTTCCTCCTCAACACGGACCTTGCTGCCTTCCTTTCCCTCTCCCATTTCCACATTTGGCTATGTCAAAGTTTGTTTATTCGGAGACTGATGAAGCACAGCAATTTTAACCAGCTGAGAACATTGCAGTTCTGAGCCAAAAAACCCATCTAGGAATGCAAATACTTAATTTCTGATGGCAGATTAGAAAGACGGTTTTAGTTTAAAAGCTTGGGTTTAAGTTTTATCAGAAAAACCGCTTTCTTCGAAGTGATCCTGCACCAGTCAAGAATTAACAGAGCTTTTTCTGGTTTGTTTCTAAAGTGAGATAATGGCAATTCCAAGTCTTCCTCTCAAAAATATCTTACATTTTAATTAGATTACTTGCCTGCAAAATGATGAATCTCATGAAATCTACTTATGTTTGAGAGCTGCAGAAGTTCCCAGTTTTCAGAGCGCATTCTGTCCCTACTTGTGTTCCAGTATTATAACAACAACTAGTCAAATCTCAAGAGTTCAAACAAAAGCCTTCGGATTTTGTAATTTTTCTGTTAAGTATTGTTTCTATTCCGGGTAAAGCTGAAATTAAATATGGCTGCTATTCACGTCTGCCAAAACAAGCCAGGACTGAATGACATCAGCAGTGCTGTACATGTTGGAGAAGCTCATTTCAAGTTGCAGAGCTACAAGATTACCAGGAAAAGACAAAAAAAAAAAAACCCGCCACCACATCCCAAAGATGTTTTGCTGCTCTAGTGAGATTAAGCTTCTGTTACCTCACAGGCATGCACCACAAGTAATCTTACCTGAACTAAGGGTCTTATTTAAGCTGACACATTATACTGATGCTAACAGGACTAGAACAGTAGAGCACTGCATGTTTTCAGATCTGGTAGGGTCTTTTTTTCTGACGTCTTTTCCCTTTGAGAGACTTTGGACATCTTTGAAGTTTGCTTAGTCTCACAAACAGGGAGACCAGACTTAAAGATGTAAGGGTTCTTAAGAACACACACAGGAAACATTTCCTTTTTATTCTTAAGGACTGTTTTGAAAATAGATCTTAAGGCGGTTTTGATCTAACTACTTCCCTTAAGTATTTTTCAGTATACACCACTGATTACTTTGATCAACCTCTTGGTATCCCCTCCCCAAACTACTTCTCAGTTGGATCACAGTGAATACATGTACTAATCTTTTCTCTTTTGAAGCAACTGTCATGTTTTTGCTATGTTTTTGTTGGCTCTTACTGGCTTACGAGTGCCGCTACACAACTGGATGCGTTGTTGACTCAGAGTGAAACCAGCTTCCTACTAAAATATTAACACTTCTGAAGCTAGTTGTCTGTGCCACAAGCTCCACACTGGGAACCTTGTGTGAGGTTAGTGTTTAGCCCTTAGCCTGAAATGTGGCTTCAGAGCTAGAAGAGATACAGGTCAGACAAAACTAGATTTCTGCTATCCATAAGGCACAGATACAACTGTCTAAGGTTTCAAGCTGTCTAAAAGGCTCAGCCAGCTCATTTTCACATCAATTTCATTTGTCTGACCTTGCAGCAAGGTGTTTCACTGAAACAACAGACAATCCAATTTGCATTCATAGCATGGAATATTTTCACAATTAATAACCTTCTTGGCATTTCCAGAAAGGTATAAGCTACTAACATACATGGATTATCACATTATCTAGAGGAGCTATACCATTATCTTGACAATTTGAGATTATTCCCTACCATGATGATAAAATTCACATGTATGACTATGTCCCATTAGTTCACGTCTCTCAGCTCACCCTTCAAGCTCCTGTAGATGCTTTTCAGCTACAATAGACCTGTACAAGGCTTAGAGGCTGATGCTCTGACCAGCTAAACTAAATGCTTTCAGACAAGGCAAGAATTGGTTTGTTCTCCCTACCCTTTCTCTCACCATAGTTCTCAACTCGAAAAAGGGATCTGCAACAGCAACACCATCAGTTCAAGATCAGCAGGAAGCTGTATTTCTGTTCAAAGGTCAAACAACATACCTGAACAAGCTTACTTTGTGGAAGCAGTGTAGATTTGGCAGCACAAAATTCTCCAAAGCAGATGAAGTTCATAGCTTGCTTCTGTGACTAAACTGTTCAAAGCTAAAGAGTACCCCTATGTTATGATGTATGCTGCACACTTCCTTCAAATAGGCACGTTTTAAAGCCATTCTGTAAGTCTCCTAGTGTACCTATGGATCCCAGATTTATTGCATTGATGTCCAAGTTTTTACATTAATAATGTAGCAGTGACAAGTATGAGAGAGGGAATACATTCCTAATCAAAATCACTGACTGAGTCCACAGTTACCTTACTAGTAGCTTAACATGAAACTATGCAAAGTAAGCGCAGCATGGGTGTCCCTGCCAACTGCATTCTACAAAGATGAGATATTCCGATGAGGGCTATGATAACATCAAAGCTGGGCATCCTCTTATACTGGACTCTTCAGGATATTCGTAACAACAAATAACTTTATTCATAAGAGGCTCTCTACCTTACCACTCCTTCGCAGCAACATTCAGCTCAGCTCTTTACTATAAATATGAATCATCATTTGCTTTGCGCGTGCCTATCAAGTATCTTTATAGGATAGCATAGGCCTGCATTTCCCATTTGTACATAACACATTTATTTTTAAAGGATATTACTGATGCATTTAAAAGGGGGTGATGTCAAGAACAATAAAAACATTGGAGAAAAAGGTTACTAACATTCCTTGATGACCAGGCCTGGCATGTACCTTCAAGGAAAACTGTAAGAACAGCGATTTATTTTCAGTACATAAACACATTTAAACACAGCCCTTTTACTAATTCTAGTGATAACCTCAGTGACTCAGCAGTCAGCATTATACTGATGCATTTCTTTATTGGACAGCATAAGAAGCATAGGTAATACATTTTGGAATATTAATAATAAAACCAAAAAAGCTTTTAAAGTCTCTGGCTGTCTCGGGGGGAAGAGAGAGGCCAACAAGTACATGTTTGGTTCATGAGATTTTAAAAAAAAATCAGACAAGAGGTCAAAACCCACTATGTCTTACCTCTGTTATAAAAATGGTTATCAGCTCTAAGATGTCATTGAATAAAAAAGTGGAAAAAAAGGCACTTTGAGTTGAAAGGCATGATTGCGGTCAGGTGAAGTTTAAGTTTAAAAAAGGACAACAACAAAGCAATCAAACAAAGAAGAATCCCACATGGAACTAGAAGTGAGTAAAATACACCAACTAAAAACACTGCAAAGAACACCAGGAAAGTAATTTTACACTCAACCTCACAACTGCGCATGGACAGCCTACCAGGCCATAAGGCAAGACATTTGAAATCACTGACATTTAAGGAAGCCAATTAAAGCATGCAAAAAATGCCACCACACGGCAAATTTAAGTTGATTTGACAACAGTTAATGACATGAAGCCTTAAGTTACTTATGCTACTCAGAGACAATACCTTTAGAACAACATATGGTTAATAAAAAGTTAAATATCATATCTCCCTCAAAGAACGTGTTCATATCCAGTACTGGGCAGGCTACATTAAATTTGTTTAAAATTTAAATTTGTTTTAAATTTGTATGTGTAGAAATATTTTTTAATTATTAATTCTAAGGAACTAGCTTTTACCAGCTTTAGAGGAAAAAAAAGACATTATAAAAACCCTATGTTTCAAGAAAGAAAGGTCAAAAGAGAAAATACACCTCCAGAGAATTAGCAAACGTGTGTGATTGCAGTTATCCAGTTCAGCATTCTGATGTTTTATGCAGCTGAGAAATAAAACCAGACCACCTAGCCAGACTGCTGCTGCAGTTAAGTATCTCACACACTCGCACACAAAATCCCAGCAAACAAAGTTAACAAGTAAGGTGCTATTCAGACTTAAATCCTGGGTTTTGCCGATCATTTTTTTCCAGAAATGTTACAGTCCTTAGCTGACAATACATTACGAGCAAGGAAGTTTTAGAACAATGCTGTTCATCCATTCTTCCAAAACACATTGGATACACCTTAAGCCAGAATTCTGATAACAAGCTGATCAGCTTTATATCCCATTATGAAATCACAGTGACAATGGAAGAGAAGTGTGAACCCTTCTCACTCCAGTTTGTTTTCCAAGTACAATGGAGAGGAAAACAAGTAATATCATAGCAGTAAGCAGCAAGAACACAAAAAGAAAATTTTCACGTTATACATTTCTTTTTTCTTCTCAATCAGCTTAGAGGCAAGAGCATCATTTTCAAATACATTCACAGAAAACATGATTGCCAATTCGTTTTTTAGAAGTTTGCTATATCAAATACCATCCCTTTAAACTTGACTGCTGCTTGATCATTCCCCATCGCAGCTTCAGCAAAGCCCCTTTTCCCCATGCTTTTGCATTAAAAAATCCCCAAACAAGTCATAGACAAGATCTCAGAAGTAAACCTCAGAGTAGGAGCTGCAGAAACAATGAGGAGAAGTCTCATTTCAAACTAACACGTTTTTACACTGTGTTTCCCCAGAGGCCCATGAATGGATTCCAAGTTATGTTTACACAAGGCTGCTTAACAACTGCCAAAAAAAAAAAAAATAATCTACAAGCCAAGCTTTGAAAAAGCATTAATCCACTCTGGAAAGTGCAGGAACATGTTAGCAATGTGCTTTGAGTTGGGTGGTACAGTACCAAGAGGAGAATGCTCTCAGACAAGTTGTGTGAGCAGTTTTCACATAAGCCTGTACAGCTACAAGTCAGGAACAGTTTCTGTGTCACCAGAAATTAGTGTGTCACTGCCATATTTTATTCAAAGATATCACAAACTACAAAGAAAAAGGTTAACTTTTGAAGTGCATGCTCTTAAGAAGAAAAAAAAAAAAGACAATAAACAACTAAAACAAGCAAAAAGTTGGGATTGTGTTGTACTACAAAGACTAATCGCATTCATCATTTAGCCCTACAGTAACATTCAGGCATCCTTCTGTCAGCCAGGACTGTCTGCCACCCAGAAGCTTTTCCTAAACGGCACTTGACCAAGGATCTTATCAGCTACTTGAAAATTTACGCATTCTGTCAACATACATAGTACCCTTTTATGAGAAGAAAAGCAGTAATACTTACTTATCTTTTCCCTGAACGGAGTCCCAGTATTTGTTATTTTAACAAGCTTCCGTCTAGGCTACTGCTTAGCTTCTCTACCCACTCTGGTGACCTATTCAATCTTGGCTGCTCTAGGAAAGTCTCTGAAAAAAAGTTACGTTCTTTAACTCCCCTATCTCCTACATACATTGGACTCACTAAACTGCTTCCTTTATACAGTACTGATAAGGATGCTGTCTTCACAGAACTGTAGTTAGCCTTCTATCTGCTAGGCTGCAGCACAATGCAGAAAAAAAAATGCTTCCAGAGGTAGAACACTACACCATCCACAAACATCTGATTTATCAAGTTCCTCCGATTTGAAGATCTCCTTAGAGCTTTGGCACAGGTGAAAGACATATGCATACACAGCACCCAAAAATTAGTACAGCAAGAATCATCAAGGCATGACTAGAACTGCAGATGTTCTAACAGGAGGAACAACCTGCCAAATGACTTTCCTGTCAGTAGCTTTGTTCTCCTGTATGCCATGCCTACACGTAACTCCACGACAATCATACTCCATGCTCTTCTGCGTAAGGGAAAACACATCAGTCTTTACCTGGGCACCTGTCGGAGCACAGAGAACCTTCCAGTGAACTTGTTTCTTTCAGTCAGGATTCAAGCTGCACTAAGCATTTCTAGTACATTTCTACTTATTTGGAGGAGAGAGATAGAAATAGGGTCAAGTCAGTTAGAGACTCAATACAGCCAATAGAGGTGTTCTTGATGCAGACACACCTCAAGCCTCTTGAGGTAAATAAGAGAGTGCCCAACTGTCTGAAAACTACTCTTCTCTCTTCCCGAAATTTACAAGCTGAACAGCATTTCAATTATTTGGGGCATTGCCTACAGACCTTGACACACTGAGGTCTTGCCTTGATTTCCACGAATTTCAGTGAGAGCAGCAGGACAGAATGGACAACAGAAATGCTCTGCTCCAGTGCTTGAAAGGAAGAAGTAAAAAACAGTGCTGTCACCTGTTTCAAAGCCCAAGGAGGAAAGAGCAGAGAAACACGGGCACTGGTTTTATGACTTAAGGGGTTAAGGACTCCACAGCTCTAGGTGGAACAACCTAGTCAACAACCAGCCGATGCACAATCCCCTCCCTCAAAACCTAACTCAAAAATCATAAAATTAACCTCATCCTTAGCTTCCCTGATTTTGACTGACTCCCTCTTCACCTCTCCCTCCTCACACCAACAGCTACCAAGACCTTATAGAGGTCGGTGTAGCTGACTATATTACCAGGTGGCAGAAAAAGACTGCTGATGGACTCCAGGACTTTCCTAGACAGATTTGCTCAGGGTGCCCATATGAGTAGTACTCTCCCTTGACTGCAGACTATCACTGCTTCCCTCACCTCCAGCCCCACAAGGAGATAGATAATAAAAAAATCTCATTAAGGAGCTACCTGGACACAGCTTATAGGCACCTTCTCCATCCACAATCCAGTAGGGTAGTAGGTTTAAGTGGTAACAGCCATGCTCATACATGTCTTTCAGACCACAAACCAGACACGCATTAAAGACAACTATGTGGATCCCAAAAGGCATGCATGCCAAGAACACACACAGACACATCCAACCCTCGGACATTCCATTATGTTTCCAAGAAATACGAGATAAACTAAGGCAGGACACTGAACTTGTAGAGATTGCTAGTTGAACTGTGTGCGCATTTTTTTATTTACAGGACGTCAGATACGAATACAAGAGAGCATGCTATGCCGCGGTAATGCTAACTGACTTCAAGGACAATGACCCCAGCATTCTGACCTGAAAGTCTCTGTAAAAATGGCAAGCTTAATTTATTATGATGAATTCTACCTAGCTGAGTATACAACATTTTAAACCAAGCCATGAAGAAACATTTCTAACTCCCTTATCTCATCAGTAAGGGTTTTCATCAGCTTGTAAACAAATCCCCTTTCAAAAAGAAGAAAAAAACCCCAAACAAAACCAACCAACCAACCAAAAAAACAACAAAAAAACCACCCACCACCAGAAACCTAGAAAGAATGACAACACCTGCAAACAAAGGAAGAAGATCAAAGCCGCCGCCTATAAACGAAGTCAGCTTATAGCTACTATTTGTTTTAAACTCATACAAGCTCTCAATTTACTGTTTGGTATAACCTTTGATGGTAAAATCAAGACTTCAGAGAGCCAAGACACTCATCAGCCCACTTTACCTGGCACTGGTTAATAAAGATGCAAACTTGAAAATAAAGCTGATCTCTCTAAAGAGTATCTTTCCTACCAGTTTAATACAGCTTCAGTGCATGCAGCTCAAGTACTGGAGGTAAATTTTAAACTCACCCAGAAAATGCAGCAGGTAAGATTCTCTGCACACTGGTGTAAGTTAAACTTCTACAACTATATAAAAATACCTTAGGATACAAAACCACTAGAATCAAACTGGGTTTGGAATGCAGGTCCTGGTATCTGCCTGAAACGGTACGAGAGAAGTCCTGCTTTGAAACAATACTTACTAACCTTGTGTCAAAGTCACTGCAGAAAACGGTACAAGTTGCACTACTTCCGACACAAACGCCTCAATACGCACTCGGATTGAAGCAATCAAATTATCTTCGTTTTCCCCTCACATGTTTCAAGCGTTCCATAAGAATTATCCGTACCGACAAGAACCCTCGACACCGAAGGGTTCATCCCAATGTCAGGAAATTAAAAACACCCAACCCCAGCGCGCCGCGCACGGTACGTACCGCGGAGCCGATGTCAGGCGGCCAAGCAGCCGCTCCCAGACCCGGCCGCGGGTTGCAGCACCGGCGGCAGCAGCAGCCGATGTGTAGAGGAGAGGCTTAGCAAGCCTGCTGCGAGCGAAACGCGAGGCCATTGTTGTGAACGTGGAATCAATTCGGGATCGAAACTCAATGTAGATGATTTCAGCTCAACGTCACAGGTGAGTTGAATGAGGAAATGTATATGAAGGGAGAAAAAGGAAATGAAAGGCAGTAGCCAGTTACCAGTAGGGGTAAGAGGTGCCTGGGGAACTGAAATACCGCGACATGATTTGATTGGGTAAATGAAAATTGCAGACACAG
>JANHGB010039561.1:0-20017 GCA_026283785.1 Coracopsis vasa
AACACTCTCACTGCCTCTCGAGCTGGCCTAGGCTGCTCATGCCTGGTTATAACTCGGCTTCACTCTCTTCTACATCCATAGCTTTGTCCATACCTGGCTTGCCATGGAGGAGCTGCCTCTTGGGTATCTAGCAAGTCTGAGTAAAGCTACCAGGGAGGAGAATGGCATCACCCTCCTTTCAGGGAGGTTGAGCTGCCTCACATGTATTTTCCACTTCATGGCAGGCAGTTTGTAGTCAAAGCTCTTGCCTTCCTGACTTATGATTTGGTTTACAGCCAATAGCCTCTAATAGATCTCCTGCCCTACCTGTGCTTTTGTTTCCTGAGTGCAAGATGAAGCCTTTGGGCTCTAAATGGGACAGTGATTCAGCCCCTGTTATCAGCAGGGAGGGTGGAATAGGAAGATGCCTGATGTCCCCTCTTTGTTGTCTTGGAACATGCACTTTTTGTGTCCTTCCTCCCCTGCTGTCATTGACGGCAGTGGGTGAGTATCTGGCTTCTCCATCCAGGTATCCAAAATCAATGCTTGCTGCTGAGTTACATGTTTTCTAGCTCTGCTCAGACACCGTTGTCTGATCATGGTGCTTCTGGCTTTTGAGCATGAATAGTTTGTGAAAGGAAGGTTTAGCAGCTGGGTGACAGCAAAGCTTTGATCTTTTGGGGCTGGGACCCACCCCACTCACCAGCATGCACACACAGATGAGCATGCACACACGGATGTGCCCATCTGACCTATGCAGGCCAACTTGGACACATGTAAAGGCACAATGGATGGGTTTCTGCAGCTGGTGATGTGTGGCGTGGTCACAGCTGCTGCTGCTCACCCCACAGCTGGAGGGACCATGCAGATACTGATGATGCTGAGTGAGATCTTCAGTGCATATCCTGCCTAAGGCTTGAATATGCACTGCTCTGTGTCTGGCTGCTCTGTTGCTGTCTTTGAGCCTGAGGAATGAGTTATGACAAAATGCAAATCTCTGCAGCCCCAGGGAGACTTTCCCATCATGGACTTCAATGCATCCATAAGGCTGTCTTTCACTCCAGGAGATGCCTGTACTCTTGTTCTTTCTGATTTTAATGCACTTTTTCCATGATCTCACAGCGCTTTGTGAGCTCTGATCTTAGACTGCACATCTCCAAGAGAAATGCCCTCTCTTTGGGAAAGCCATCCAAAAGGTTTGCATAGGATCTTACAGCAGAGCCAAGGAGAGGTTTGCCGGAGCCTGGGCTCCCCAGGCCCTGATTCCACCACGAGAGCACATGACAACAGGAAACTGGTGTCCCTGGAATTGTTGTGAAGGGTTAACAGGGCACGTTGGGTCTCTTTGCACTTAGGGAGGGAGCCAGAAGGTTGTGGCTTCACTCCACAAACTTTTATAAGCCTGCAAGACCAGGGCTTCAACAGCCGTGATTGACTGAGGCTAATAACAGAAGAAATACTTTTCACCTATGAGAGCTATTGGCTGTAAAACACCCAGGCAACTCCAGCACGGGTGAAGAAACACGAGAAATGGGTCTTTTGTGAGAAGGCAGCTCAGGTGGGAAAGGTTTGCTTTGATGCTGTGTAAAAGCATCCTGTGATCTCCCAGCCCTCATAGCTGAAACAGTGGTGCCAAAATGGATTGTGTCCTGTGTGAGCTTGAAATGGCAGTGCTGACTGTGTGATGCAGCTGCCAGTCTCTCTGAAAGGTGCATTGTGGCCATAGCAAGAGAGCTCTTGATGCTGGAGGACGCATCTCTGTCGTGCTTCTTGCCGTCTTCAGATTGATAAGCTGGTGTTTCCAAGTGCGTCTGTGTGGCTGCATAGCCACAAGTCCAGTAAAGAGCTGTAATTAAACTTGATATAATTTATTCACAAGGGTGGATTCATTTATACGCCATGGAGTTGTCTGTCCTAATCCAAGTCTCCTTGAACAAACAATTCTGAATTGACATCTCATAAAATAGCCAGTGTTTTTCCATGGATGGCATGAACTCAGGCAGCAGTGTAAATATACTGCAAGTTTAATTCCTTCCTACCAGCAAAATAACCTCCTTAGGCTCTCTCCAGACTCTCTCATATCTCAGCTTTTGATGGGCCACCAGCAAAAACTGTTGTGCTTGTGCATTTTTCTTGCTTTTGATTCTTTTCTTCATAACCTGGCCTTTTACCTACATCCTGTTGTTTGGAGGTGAGTCATGCAGCCAGTGTCCATTGCCTTTGATGTTGTCTTTGTGTGCTTGGAAGCTGTGGTACCATGTTTTCTTACAGCTGAATTGGGTGTGAGTGGTGAATAGTGACTGGAAGGGTTTAGTGAAAACCAAGCTGTCTTCCATGAAGTAGGAGTGGAAACTGACATGTAGAAAGGGGAGGGTGAAGGATGTGCTTGATCAATAAGCAGAAGGGGAATAGAAGTTCTCTGGAGAAGGCTCAAAACAGGATAGCTGATGCCTTCTGGGAAACCTTTGTGATAAAACAACTTCAAGTGTTGAGGTGAACCCTAGATTTGTTCCCATAACCCTCAACCTCTTTTGGAGACTAGTCTGTAGCTTCTGTTGATGATGGAAGAAGAATGGTTTCCCAACCTCTGCTCCAGTGGCAGCCTTATAGAAAGGGGATGAGTAGAAAAGATGTGGTTATAACAAACAACTGATGAAGAGTATGGAGAAGAAGGAAGATGAGCAATTGCCCATGGCCAGCCATAGGGAACACTAAACTTGGTTTTGCAGAGCCATGGGAAGCTCAGGTTAACTGTGGGAGATCCTGTTTTGCTGGTGTTGCAGTATATGTATCTAAAAAGGAGAGGGTGGATAGTGAATGTAGTGGTTCATGTGTGGAAGAACCTTGCTTATAAATAGAGGGGTCCGAAGAGACAAACCATGTGTAACCAAACCATGGTGTAGCAGTACCTCTCCAACATAGCCTTGCCATCATTGTTTCCCTTCCAAATTAAACCCCCCTGCTGATCTCTGTTCTTGGACAAAGTGGGTCTAAACCAAAACCCCCAAAGGGCCAGTTGTGGTGAGCTTTCACATCAGAGTAATACTGGTCTTTTGAGGCAGTTAAACAGTATCAATGTACATTTGGCTCCCAGAATTACAAGGGATAAATGATTATCCAATTTGCTGAGACATTTCAGTGGGTTCACTGTATTGTAGATTCAGTATTAGGCATATATTAAGCAGAGGAATCTGTGATTTTCAGTGCCATTGGGTTTCAGAGTGTGTGGGCACATGGAAATAGGGTAGAATAGGGTCGATGGGCACATGCCCTTGTATTTATCACTGTCTACTCTTGGCCATAGTGTTGACTTTTAGAAAAGTGAGAGTTAATTTATTTATCTTTTTTATGGAAGTTGCAGGAAATGTGGCCTAAAAAGGTTATTTAGGAGCAAAGTATGTGTGAACTGAAGCAAACCACAAGGGTTTGCTGCCTTGACACCTTCCAGAGGCTCTTGGCATTGGGACGGGCTTTGCAGAATGAGTTATCTGCCCTTTGGGGCCACTTCTGCAGGATTTGTCTCTACTCTGTGTATCTTGTAACAGATTTGTTGGGCAAAGTAACTCATGGCTGGCTATGGGGTTGTTTTTTCTCCTTTCCTCTTTTTCCCTGCCTCCTTGTTTCCCTTTCCCTCTTTTTCCCCAATGTGGACTGCAGGTGCGGGCTGCTACAAGTAGGAGACAGAGTCCTTTCTATCAATGGCATTGCGACTGAGGACGGGACTATGGAGGAAGCGAATCAGCTCTTGCGTGATGCTGCGCTCACCAACAAAGTGGTGCTCGAGGTTGAATTTGATGTTGCAGGTACGTTGCCAAAGGACTTGCTGCTCCTCAATACCAGCAGAACTCTGCCTGTGGCTTTGCTAACCCATAGGAGAGACTCTATTCTCATAAATACAAGAGGTTTTCTCTTAGAGCTTGGAGGGAAGAGCAAGAAGACCTTGTGAGACCTTTGCCATTTCTTGTTGTTCTCTAATGCGCATTGAGATGGAGGGTCCTTCTGATCCTTTCATAAATGCCTTGTGCTCACTTGGCTGAGAGAAGCCTAAGGAGTGGATAAAAAGGCCACCTGCACTTTAAATATTTGGTCATTAATATGACTAATATTAATGTTAATTTATAGCCTTGACACAAGGAGGGAGCCCAAGGTACTGGCTGGGGCTAGAGTGCAGCTTTCTATTAAGACAGAAAAGAAATGGCATTGTTTTCCTTTAACATTGATAGACTGCCTCAGTCTCGAAATGCAGCACGATGTGAGCACTTCACTTGATGTTCAGAACATGTATTTTTAACGAGAATCCAAATTTTAACCTAAATTCCTCATGGCCTCAGATAACAACCTGCTTTGAACCAATAAAGCTGAGCTTTATGGGCTTGTTTTCCTTGGTTCCAAAGAAACCATTCATGCAACTGAAAACTCTCTTCTTTTTTTCTCCTCTTTTCTTTTTTGTCTGTTTTTGGGTTTATAGAGTCTGTTATACCCAGCAGCGGTACTTTCCACGTTAAATTGCCCAAGAAAAGAGGTGTAGAGCTTGGAATTACAATCAGCTGTAAGTATTGCTCAGATTTGTGCTAGCAGTTACGAGAACTGCTGCTTTCCACTCTGACACATCAGAAGGTCCCAATGGAGAGAGCTTAGATGATGTGGGGCTTCCTGGTAGCACTCACAGTGCTTGTGATTTATCCCAAACTGAATTAGATGTGTGGCTCCTGCTTCCACAAGCTGGTGACTGCAGAGAAGAGCAGCTGCATGAAGGGTTGGGGCAAAGGATGTGTCTCAACTGATCAGTTGGTCTGTGCTGCAGACTTATATTATATTATATTATATTATATTAATATTTAATATTATGTTCATTTCCTTGCTCACAGTTGTATTATGTTCCTTTTAAAGAAGAATTGCCTGGGTCTGGTAGGACTCTTGCAGGGAAACCTGGAGGGAGGAGAGCAAGTGTGAGGTGAACCCACAGCTTAAAGGGTACAGAGGGGAAACTGCCAGGAGGAAGAGGAGAATAAAGGGCCTAAGAGATGGGGGAAGGCACTTGAGAGTTCAGGAGGATGCTGGGCAGGGTTTGCCAGGAGTCATTGCATTGACTAACCCCAGCTGTGCTGGAGTTGATCCGTGTACCAGGACTTGGTGGGCACTGAGAGAATGAGACATAAACCTTCTTCCTTTTTTCTCTTCTCTGCTCACTCTTCATTAATTATCTTTCTCTTCTGAAGCATATTTTTCCTTTAAAGTCCTTTTGGCCTCTTTGTAGAGGATGCTGTAAGGAGATGAAAAGGGCAGATCTATCCCAAATTTCTGGCTAACTTGGGATGTTGTTATGCCTTGCATCAGTGAATTTTTCCTTTCTGATCCCTCTTTCACTGGTGGGTAAACCGAGTTGAATCATCTCAGGTTTGCCATGCCCAGAGGCTGCCACCACCTCTGAGCTGAAACAAAGCAGCTTGAGAGACTGCAGTGATGGGATCTTGTGTCTAAGCCCTCAAAGCATGGACCCAGCTGTGTCTGGGGAATGGAGTTGCTAGGGACACTCTAAAACGAGAAGTCATTAAAATAGATGAGCTGTTTGCAATTATCTCTTGGCATTTACAACATTAGTTAGGGAGTTAATTGCAGGTCTTCTGGTCTAAGTGGGGTTATTCTCGGGAGTGACTTGAACATCGACAGCAGGGTGGCTTTGCTCCCTGTGTTATTTCTTCTCCCTCTTCCCAGCTTCCTCTATTTGTGCCACAAGGGTAATCCTGAGGAATAACAGCACAGTATTTAACATTTGGCTTGGTAGCAATTACTGGCTGAAGACATCAAAGGGCTTTCTGAGGGCAGTGGGGTTACCTGTACTGACATTTCACTGGTGGGGGAGCTGGGCACGGCACAGCATCCCAACCCATGCTGCGTTCCCAACCCACTGCCCTGCTCCCTGCGCTGGCATTATGATCTCAGGTAGCAACCTAGGATGATGGATCTGGTAGCAAAAATCTTCTGGCTTGAGCATGGGCCAGGGTTTCACCCCATTTAAGCTTCACAGCTTAGTTTGTATCTGGGGCTGGTGAGCAAAAGAACCCCAGGAGTTGCCAGCAAGAGTACTGGTTTTAATTTGTGGATTCTCACTTAAATGGGGTCTGTCTCAGATGTGCATTTACACTTCAAAAGTAGTTATATGTTGAAAAGTTTTTCATTTGAAATTCCTTTAAAGAATCGATTTTACACAGTTTAGAAACCCCTGCTAAATAAAAAGGAACTCACCCCTGGGTTTTAAATACTTGGGTACCTGTTATCCAACTGCAAAGCAGTTTTTAAACAATAGAATAGATCTGCTCTTTCTGATTGTTGGACGTGTTTGCAGAGCGTTGTTTGAGGAACGCACACACATAAACTTCAGGTGTATTTCAGTCCTTTGCTGAGTCAAAGTCAGAATTGTATTTACAAATGGAGCAAAAGACAGCCATGCAGAAAATGCAGCGGCAAGGATGGAATGCTACTTGAATCTTAACTCTGGTTTCATATACTAGTCTGTGTAAACCTATGTCCACATGACCCTTAGCAAATTAGATCTTCATTTGGGCACTCTGCCTCTGACCAGGCAGGTAAATATACCTGTTTCAAACATTAAAACCAAAGCAAACAGCCTTAAGGTAAGTGCCTCCTGCAGAGACATGATGTGCATGCAAGCAGAAAGAGAAAAGAGGTAAAAATAACTCTGTTTTGCTGAGTTCCTCCTGGTTCTGCAGATTTGAATGCTTGTATGGATCTAGAAACAGCTTTTACAGCTTTCCTTCTGCCACAGAAAAGCATATAACTATTGTTTCAAGGTAGGGGACTTGGTTTACTGGCCTCCCACATTGGATTCCTGGTCCCTGCCCTGTGAAACTGGGGCAGGTTAAATAGGTGACAAGCTGGAGGGGTCAGTAGAAGACCCTCCTCACTGTTGTGGCCACAGAACTGGGTTTGTTCCTAACCTTTGTGGTCCAGCTACACTGTAAATGAAAGATGAGTTGCGTTGGTTGAGGTTTAGATTTCAGCTTTAGCAGGCTCATCTGTAGTTAATTCCTGTGTCTGGGAAGGTTTGCTGCTGCCTTCTTACATGGACATAAAGTGTTACGACCTCATCAGAGGAGCACTACAGAAACAAGAGCGATCAAGTTCTTGTTGTGCTGTGGCTCTCAGAGCTAATTGGAAGATGGGCCTAAGTAAAGCAATGGGGAGAGCAGGATTCTTGATGGATGCATTGGAAGAATTCCTGTGATGGAGCTGGCTGCAGGAGGAGCTATAAATCTGCTGGAAAGCCTCCTAAAAGGGCTGAAACCCCAGGAGGTTTTTGTATGAGGTTCTGAGGTTCATATGTTGTATGTTTGTACGCTGGTTCTGGGATGAACATACAGGGAGGGTCTGTGCTTGCTCTTGGTGAGGGGCAGATGTTTGCTGTGGGCCTTTCGTCTTCTCCAAGGTCTCAGGGTTTTCCATAAACAGAAAGCTTGGGATGGGCAAGCCCCTGGTTGTGGTCTATGCACACAGATGGGTTTCTTCCCCCTGGTTGTGGTCTATGCACACAGATGGGTTTCTTCCCCCTGCTCAAACACAGCGTGGCAAAGGGATGCAGCAAATCAAGGCTCACAATGCAAATATATGCATATAGCATTATTTCCTCTTCCATTCCCCAAAGGATGAATAGGAAATCCAAGGGGTGAGTCTCTTACTGCCTGTGCTTTGTATTAATGTGGCACCTCAGTGCCCTCAAGCCTCATTTCATCCTCCTACATTTGCTAAATGAATATTAGCAAAGCAAACCACTGAAGCTGCTTTGTGTGCGCTGCTTCCATGCACTTCATCCAGGGGTGAAGGGGCAAGAAAGCAACAAAATTGGTCTCATTTTCTCCATACTCCATTGTCTCAGTTTCTGTCCAAGGCTGCATTTGGTTGTAAACCAGATGTTGCAGAGCAAAGTATGAAGTCCTTTCAGCTCCGTGTGGTTCAGAGCTGTGTGGGCTGTGGAGCTCACTTGTTCGCAGGGACCTCTGAGGTCCTCTGAGTGGTGGGGATGCAGAGCTTTCTGACACAGGGATGTGAGCGGTTGCCTCTTGTTAGCCTGAAAGACTCATCTCCATTAGCAGAACACATGCCTTAAGTGCTCTAATCTTGCTGGCTGCATTCAGTTCTAATGACACAGTTTATGCCTTTGTAGGTTTTCTGTAAATCTCTCACAAATTCAAATCTCCAGCAGTGAGAAGCTAATAGTTGTGTGTTATTGTCTGTTCAATACCTAACCTCTTAAAATAAGATATGGATTTGTTATTAGCCCCTGCAAAATGATAGTTGATTACACAAAAGATTGCTCTTTGTGTCTGTCTGGGGTTTTTTGGTCTGTCTCAAATAGCCTCTCCAAGGGCCAGTTGTGAGATTTGCTGCGGGGTACAGGTGTGTTGGTGTTGCTGTTGAAATAGATATTGAAAGTACCATTCATTTTAGGTGTGTATTAATGCTTTATACAGTTTGTTTATCAAATTACCTATATATATCTTTACAAATCAATTCCTGTGCCCTTGGCATGAAGTACTGCAGATAAGGAGTAAGCAATATATCTGCTTGCAGGCGATAAAACCGGATTTTAGGTAGATAGATGACTTTGATTAAGTTGCTTAAGCAGTGTAATCACTGTCCTAGCGAGGAGATGGATCTGTTGAGCTGAGAAAATCTAGCTTTGCTGGTGCTGGATTAGCCTGGGACCTGCCACCAGCCCCGCAATGTGCCCAGCAGCCTCCTGTTCCACCCCCTCACTATCACTGCAGCTTCAACTGAGATTTGCGGCTGATTCACTCTATTGCTTTTACCAGAGTGGGATGTTCTGTGCTGGTTTTGCTACCTGGAGATTATGAAAGGAAATAGGTCTGCAGAGGGGTAAATATCCTGCTGGTAGCACTGGTAATTTACGCTGCTGCTGCTAAAACTAATGAATGATGGAGGGAAAAGTTGGGTACTGGGATTTGATTTTCTCTTTTGGTAATCAAGTCTGATTTGCTTTAATTCTTATTCCATAGCTGTCCTGAGTTTATTTGCTTTCTGATTTTGTTTGGTTTTCCCCATGTATAAATGCTTCCTTTCTTAAATGTATTCTTACGGCATCATTATAGTTTCTTTAATTGCACATTGGCAGAGAGCTGCTTTGGCTTGGTCAATAATGAAGGGCATTTATAACAGGCTGATGCATGTGAGATGTGCTCGTGCTCCTTGGAGGGGAATAATTTACCAATAGGAGTCATTATGCATTCTATTAAACCCACAAACTGGACATGTGTTTCTGGCCCTGTCATCCATCACAGAGTAAATGCCAAGTGAGCCACAATCCCAGCAGAGGTGGCGAGAGACTGAAAGCAATTTATAAAAGGTAAATAACAGTATTGATCAATTCAACCCTTTTATCACTGCTCTGTCACCCCTGCCAAGCACTGGTTTCAGTCTGAGTTTCTTCCCCACTCCACGCTTCTGCCTTCACCAGCTCTTGATTTATAGAGCTTTCTCTGAGCCACTGGAGCAGATTTGAGCTGTTTTGTACTGGTAACCCCTCAAAAATACAGATGGATCTGAAAAAGAGCTGCTTCCACCTGAAGTGGTTCGCCCTGGCACAGGGAGGCCATGACCAGAGCTCCTGCTGAGAGAGAGCATGGTCATGGGTTTCTGCTCACCAGCCTCTGTGCCTCGGTCCATCTCTCCCACTGACTCCTTTTGCTTCCATCTCCATCATACAGACAGGAAAGCAAGACCCAAAGGCAAGACTCGGTACCCAAACCATGTCTTCCTGCAGCAGAGGTACCAAGGCAATGTCCTTTGAAGAGAAGTAACCACACGGACAGCAGAAATAAATGGATAAAGAGGCTTTACTCATCAGTGCAAGTAGCTTCATTCCAAAGGCCACAGCTCTAATAACATAATAGTGTCATTTAATTTAGTTTTTAATTGTAGGCAAATTGGTTTATCTAAAATCTCACCAGCGGTCTGCAGATCTAATGCAGACCTAGCCTGAGCCACCACTTCAGTGCATCATAGAATCCCAGAATGGTTTGGGTTGGAAAGGACCTTAATGCTCATCCAGTTCCAACCCCTGCCACGAGCAGGGATGCCTTCCACTAGACCAGGTTGCTCAAAGCCCCGTCCAACCTGGCAGAGGGCTGCTGTTTATTACCATATGGGTGCTCTGATGGCAGGAACAGTCGTATGCAGCTGTACATGGCTCTTCCATTTAACTGAAGCCTCAAGAAAAGCCATTTGGAAAGCACAACTTCCAGGAAAACCTGCAAAAAACGCCCAGAATGATTTTTCCTTAAAACTTGCTTAGTTTCCTCATGGACAAAGCACTTGGTTTGTCACTTTTGCTTCTGATACAGAAGCTTGTGCTGTGTTCAGTGCTGACACCGACTGCAGAGCTGCAGAAGGATGAGATCTCACTGTGCTCAGAGACTGACTTGTGGGCAGGACCCCACCACATGTAAGGCAGACACTGAGATAAACACCATTTCTGCAGAGCTGGGGACATATCATTGTCTATACTTGCCTTTTGTTTTTGCTTTCCCCCCTCTTTGCTCCTTTGAGTGTCCATAGGCTTTGGACTACTGTGGCTGTGGCTGGGTCAAGTTTAGAGATGATCATCCCCATCCCAGCACCAGGACTGTGGAGATCCTCCCTAACCCCTTTCTGTCACAGTGCCTCTGCTTTGAAACCAGTAAACAACCCTTGCAGTGAAAAGTCTTTTTGCTAACCTGGCTTGTTCTGACAGAACCAGGTTAGGAAGCGATTATACATGCAGCGATGCCAACCTAGGGCTCTGAGCGTGCTAACAGGGTCACCCATCACTGCTGCTTGGACCATAGTGTTGTACACCTCACTCAGCAGCAAATACATCTCCTATATTGAGCAAGAGAATAGCAATAGTAGTAACAGGGTGATACATCTCTGTCCTCTGTGCTGTTAGTCAATGGTGTGTGGCCTTCTCAATCAGAGGGGGGATTTCTGTGTTGATTTTAGCTGCTGCATCCCATCCTTCCATCCCACTGCTCAGCTCTGCCCAGTGTGTGTCTGTCTATCTGCTGGCTGGTCCATGCTGTGGACAGGTTGAATATGAGCCTTCAGTGAATCTCCATAACTCATCCACTTCTCTTTGACCCATAGACACAATCTGAACATGAACATCCAGACCAAACCTGCCTGGCACTATGCTCCAGTAAGGCACTGGGGAAGATGGTTCTTCCAGGCTGTGTATCATTCAGCAGTCACATTGCTGTGTCTATTGTAAAATCAGTTACAGTCTGCTCTTCACTGTCTGACCTAACTTTTATACTCAGCCCTGCCACAGCTGAGATTGGCTGCCTTTTTGCTCTGTTCAGTACAGAAGGTTTACTTATATCTGGCAGAGGGTATCCTTACAGGTGACAGGCTAGCACATATGTTTTTAAACCTCATAAATGAATGCAAACAACAAAAGAATCTAGAGCAAGGAGGTTGGTAAGAGGCAGCTCTTATTCCTTTATGTCTGACACTGTGGGGTGCCCTCTAACTGCTGTTCAGGCAGTGGTCAATGATGATGTGCCTCACAGATGTTTTAATCTCTGACCTGCACCTGATCTGTTTAGATACAGCAAGTTTCTTCCTTCCCAAGCAGGGAAAGAAGATCTATCAGCTTTAAATGGGGTGATGCAATACCGGTGGCAAGGTGAGAGGGAATGATGCGGCATGAGAAGGATGCTCTTGGCATATGGTTGGGGTGTGGATGACACAGAGGTCAAGGGGGTTTGAATCATAATTCTCTTGGATTGCTCAGTATAGCAGCAGGTCTTGCAGGCAAACCTGAGAATGTGAATGCTCCCAGAGATGTGAACTCGCATCTCTTGTGGGCTTGAAAAGGTTATCAGGATCAGGAGAGAAGAGTTGGAGACTACCCCTTTCCAGCTGCAGCACTGAGACCAGCCCTGATTTATCTGGCTGTATGTTGAAGTGATCTGAGGAGCCGATCCGGCTGGAAAACTGGTTTATCTTGTTTTTCCTGGGTTATTTTCCACCTGGAAAATTTCCCAGCCCACTTTCCTTTAAGAACACAGAAATGCTCATATTAGTCACAGCACTGAGCGGGTACTCCCTAGGCACCCTTGCTAACGTCTGATACTGCCACAGCCGTTGATTCCCTTGCTGTGTGGTGTCAGAGATGTGGGTGAGCTGGTGTTTAACAGCACTGGGATGAGACAATCCCACCTCTTGCTGCTGAATGCCACGTTCTCCCCTTCAGGAGGAGTCTGAAGGGAGCAGCAAGTTAATGTGGGCAAAGGGCAACCGACAAACTTCTGCAGAGATTTACTGCTTTTTATTCCTGGTATGGCTTCACAGCATCATTTTGTCAAAGGAATATAAATTCCCTTTCCTTATGACTCCTTCTCCCCATGGACCACCCCCATCCTAGATAACAGACTCAATGCCAAGCTTTGTACCATGTGTCTCTCTTGCAGCTGCAAGCAGAAAGCCTGGGGAACCTTTGATCATCTCTGACATCAAGAAGGGGAGCGTAGCACACAGGTGAGTGCAGGATTCCCCATCTGCTAAACCCACTACAAAATGTTCAGCCCAGTAATAAGAGGTAGAATGAAGCCCAGCACTAGCACATGGATCTGTTTTGTGCCAGCATCAAGGAGATATCAACCCTAGAGGTTTTTCATAGATCACAGTAGGGTTTGCAGTAAAAACTGTATTGAAGCGAGTTGAGCTAATGGAGAAAGTGGCCAGGCCTCTGACTCAGATGGCTGCTGATCCTATAAGAAGTGGATGTTTAGCATTTAAGAGCATGTAGTAAAGGGCTGCATACAGCCCGTAAGGTGCTGTGGCTCATCGGGTAGTTTGCCATGTCTCAGCTACTGCTCAGGTGAATGGAGTGAGTGAATTGTGGGCACTGCACAAATATCTCAGCATTTATTGACTTCACCTCTGATCCCAGCACTTCATAGCAAGGCTTTCCAAGGAATTCCGTGCTGCTGGATGACTCTTTTCTATGGAGTTTCCATAAGAGGTAGAATATCTCCCAGTTAAACATCAGGCGTTTTTCAGTGCTCTAGGTTACCCAGGCTGTATATCAGATCTTCCTGCCTTGTTCTGTGTTGAAGCATGCTCTGCACAAGCTTCCTTTCTCTAAACTACAGTTATCCCAGACCCTGTTCATGGTTGTTTCTCAGAGAGATCAAGGCCAGCAAGAAGTTAATATTGTCATTGCCACTGCAGGACTGAATGTGTCGTGGAATCTGAAAGGCAAATACAAATGTATTTCTAGTTTCCTTTTCCTTTCCACATAGAACTGGCACCTTGGAGCCGGGAGACAAGCTGTTAGCCATTGATAACATCCGACTCGACAATTGCTCAATGGAGGATGCTGTGCAGATTTTAAGGCAATGTGAAGACCTGGTCAAATTGAAGATTAGGAAGGATGAAGATAACTCTGGTACAGAAATCCTGATGCAAACTGGTGCCTGTCCACTGTAATGACATTTCCCAATAGGTAGTGCAGACTAACAAAGATAAGGGCTCTGCTTGTCCGGTCACCACTTTCCAATTGATTATAGTCTATTTTTGTTATTCTGCCCTTAAATGGAGGCTGGAAGGTTAAAATCCAGGTTGGTCTGAGCATGGCTGTGACAACCTCAGTCTTTCACTTCTAAATGCTGCAAGTCTTCCCTGTGATCTCTTTCATCTGGCTCAGTACAGGATCCAACATCCCTGTTTTCTCTTTCAGATGAGCAGGAGACAACTGGTGCTATTATCTACACAGTGGAACTGAAGCGATACGGTGGCCCCTTGGGAATAACCATCTCCGGGACAGAGGAACCTTTCGATCCTATTGTCATTTCAGGCTTGACTAAACGAGGGCTGGCGGAAAGGTGAGGTATGGGGGCAGAAGGGTTGAATCGATACGGGATGGGATCTTGGACTTTGCCAGTCTTCCTTCTTCTTAGGTGTTTTAGTCTGCTAAAAAGGAAAGGTGCTGTGATGGTACCAAGCACTATGAAACAGGGTGGTTGGGGCTGTGCTGTCAGGGCAATGAGAGTGGCTTAAAGTAAGGCACTCTGGAAAAGTCCTATCCAGTGAGTCAGTTGAATGCAGCAGCCAGGAACGTGTCTGCCCTTCTTCCATGGGGGTGTTTTCCTGGTCTGAATTCCCGTGCACATCTTGCATGGGGAGAGTGCCCATAAAACCACTTCTGTCTGGGACTTGCCCATTGCTAAACTGCAGCTTATGGCCATGACAGTGCTCTGTCCTGGTGAAACCACAGATCTCGGGGGTCTCCTGACCCGTTCTTGCTGGCTGCTTAGTCTGTGCATGTGGAGATACCTCAGTGCAGTGCTCACGTGCCTCAAGCAGCAGACATTTATACTGCATACATGTAGGTGCAGATTTACCTTCAGCAACCAGGAGGGTTGACTGTGTGCTGCCTTGTGTCTGAATCTATGTGCCTGTGTGGGTTTTAAAGGATCGGGACACTGCTGAGATATAAGGTGGGACTGAGTCATGCACTGTATCATAATTAATCTGTCTATATGGTAGCTGTGATTTGTAAATAGATCATTTCAGCAGCCCAGAAATGGCAGAACCTCAGCAATTAGGTGCAAAGTGCTAGACCTTGGGGAGGTTTGACTGCAGACCTGGCCTTTTGGGTCTTGCTGTTTCAGGGCCACACTCCCTCTTAGCTGGACTATAAAAAGCTCAGTGCCTCTTTCTGCACTGGGTTCCTTGAGCTCTCTACATGTATGCTGCTGCACATTTCCATTGCTTCCCTTTGGTACAGAAAGCAGAACATCAGCATCTCCCGAGAAGTAAGAAAGAGGGATGGACTTTATTAGTGATTCTTCTCTTTGGGGATTTTATATCATTGCTTGAATAGGATTCAGTCTTTTTCCCTAGGAAATAATAGCCACAGAGTATCTGAGGCTTTTCTGCATAGCAGATCTGCACTGTAACTGCAGCCCAGCCTGAGAGAGGTTAAAGGCAGAAAACCCAAGCGCTGTCAGGTGTCAGAAGACAGCTTTGTACCCTTGTTGCTCTCAATTCCCTTTGCAATGCTGTGGCTGTTCCTCCTTTGAACTCGGACACACATCAGTGACTGCTCCATGGGGAAATGTAGTGCAGGTTAGTGCTGCAGTACCACTGGATTTTGAGGAAGAGCTGGCAGGCAGTAAGGGATGAAAAGCCTTTTGAGAAGAGCGATGGAGCCACTCAGCGTGTTCACTGTTCCTAACTAACAAATAACAGTGCAGAGGAGTGGTATGGGGATGGAGCAGTGTTGGGATTACCTGGATAACCTTGGCTCATTGTGGGGAGGGTGAGGAGCGCTGGGATGAAGTCTGCCCGCAGGAAAGTAACAGGTTTCTGAAGGGCACTGATTTAAACCCAGATCCGTGACTGCCTGATCATGGATCCTGTGATCCTGTGCTGGAGCACAGGACGTGTTTCAGCAGCACTGGCACAGGGTGGACCAGATCCCATTGCCTGATAATGGGAATGTGCTGGCAGCTCAAGTAAAGGCACCAGCCTGTGCTGCGGCTTAGGCTGCTCTCTTGGTGATGGGGAAGGCAGGGTGTCCTCTAGGATCTGTCACACATCTGTCACAGTGGGTGACATGCTGTCTAAGCTGAAAAGGCTCCAGATCTGGATGATTTGGGGTTTATCTTGTCCTTGAACATTTTTCTCCTTGTACTTGTCTGGTCTTACAGCAACTTACAGAGGCAGCTCAGGCTGTTGGGTTGGTGTCGAGCAGTGGCTTTCTCCCATGTATAGCCTCAGTTTCTCCTCCTTCAGTGCCTGCAGGTAGCTTTAGCTTCGGCCATGGAGCTTGTTTTCTTTCTTCTTGGGAAAGGGAGTATGCCTGAACAACATTGTTCAATTCTGATCACAGTGTAATGGTTCTCCAAAAGCCATCTGGGGCTATTGCTGGCATTTTAAAGTGCCTGCCCATCGCCTGGTGCTCCCTGGTCAAATAGATGGGGTAGCTGCAGGAGGGTTTTGTCCAGGAGTGCTCAGCACCAGCCCATGTTGACAAGGAGGGAAGGGTGGTGGCTCTGCCCATGTGCCATGTAAATCCCTACCACGTGCATGCAGCCGCCCCTTCCCCAATGTGTAAGTGTCTGCAGCCCCTTTTACACCTTGCAACTTCCCTATTGCTGTTCCCTTGGGCTGGTTTGTGTTTGGGGTGAATTAGGGGCTGTTAGTGATAATGGAGAGGCACAAGGGTCATTAGCTAGAAACAGCTTTCTCTGTCGCTCCTGCTCAGCACAGGGGTGCCTGGAGATGGGCAGATGGGAGGACTGGACTTTGATTTACTTTCCCCCCCTTGAAGGAAGCCACCTTGCTGAATGTGACCTTCCTGTTTAATAGTTCCTGCATCTTCCCCTGCTGAGGGACTTGAACAGTTCCTGCAGAGCAGTCGTGTTGTTCAGGCACGGGCTGTTGGGCTGCTATCTTGGGTAGGAGATGTGTCCCATGCTGGGTTCAGGGCTACAGCAGGATGCCCTCAAATGCTGAACCACTGCAGTGAGCACCTCTGAACTGCCAGCAGTTAGGCTTGATTTTTTATGACCATGTAGTTGGAACTTTGAAGGCAAATGCTCCAGTTCCAGTTTGATCTTTGATTTATTTGAATGCACGAGTTTCCCTTGAAGGCTTTTCCAGGCTGATTTGGATGGGACGAGACGGACATCTAGTGGCTGGTGGGACATCACGGCACTGTTCGAGTATTGCGGTAGCAGCAGACCAAACATTCCTGCCTGCTGTTTGCCTGTATTTCCCAGTTTGATGTGTATGGAGCGGATGTTTCCAACCAAAGCAGTGTGTCTGCAGAAGTTTCATAGTTTGGGGAAAGATGAGCAGCTGTTTTGCCTATGACAGCACATTAAATCCCAGTTCTGCAGGAGAGTTTGGAGATGTGCCTGAGAGACGCACTTTGCCATAGGGAAAAAGGTGCTGCAGTTCAGATTTGCACCTCCTCCTGGCTCCATCACACAGGTTCCTGGTTGCTAAACCTCACGGCAGTGCTGGAGGAGGACAGGATTCCTGCTCTTGCTGGCGTTAGGGAGTGTGAGTGGTGAGCTCGGTCCAGCCAGCAACAAGCATGAGCTCCTGCCTTGCAGCCAGCTCTGAGCACATCCTGCTCTGCCTGCTCTTCCTGAAGCTGCAGCAAACACGAGGAGAGGTAAAGTGAACCCTGCCTGTGAGCAGACACAGAGGGGAAGGATGGAGGAGAAGGGGGAGAAGTTTGTTCCTGGCTGTTGCCTGAGGATGTATTTAACTGAGAGCAGAAGCCAGTACTGGACTGTACCTGTACAATACAGCACAGTAACCGCTCCTTAGAGTGCTGGTCCTGATGGAGAAAGTCACAGGGATGTAGCTGCGTAGGGGTGAGCTTTAAACACATCATGAACTGATCTGCAACCAGTTCAGCTGATGTTTGCACACAGTCAGTGTGTGTTGGGCCGTTTTGGGTTTGGTTTTCAGTGGGTTTCTGCGTTTATCTTATCTCTTATTTCCATCAGTGTGAACGTGCCCTTCAGTCTGGTGGACATCACACACTGGATATGCTCGTGCTTTTAATGTGTATACCCCTTTGCCTTAAGGAGTTTTGACTGTAAGCTTCTCTGTAGTCCCAGGTCTCAAGGGGCCTGGGATCTGAGGAAAGAATACATTCCTGTGTGTATTTGTATGTATATGCACAGGTGGAAGATGGGGAGGGATGCTGATTCCCGCTACTGGTGATGAAGAGGAAATCATGGGTATACCAAGTGAAAACCAAGACATATTTGAAAGTGCAGAGACTTAACATGCAATTGCTTCAAGTAACAACATAACAGCCTGTTTCCCAGGGGCAAATCCCTTCTCTGAAGGTTCTAACAGTGCCTTTTCTCTCCAGAACCGGAGCCATCCACATCGGTGACCGGATATTAGCGATCAATAACGTGAGCCTCAAGGGCAAACCACTGAGCGAAGCCATTCACCTGCTGCAGATGGCGGGAGAGACGGTCACGCTGAAGATCAAGAAGCAGATGGAGAGTGAGTTGGGATGGTTTGGGATGGGAGAGTGAAGGGATCCCAGGCGATGGAGTAGGTAACGCTGTGGGTTTTCCTTTGTGTGTTGTGGGATGTGAGGTGAGGCAGCGTGGTCAGGGACATGGCTGGGCACAGAGGGGGAAGATTTGTGTTTTCTGGCTCAGATGAAAACCAAAGGCAACCCAGGGGCTGTCTATGGTGCTGGGAGGAGAGTAGACAGCAGGATTAGTGCTGGTGATCATTTTCTTTCCAGATTGGCCCCTTGTGCTGTTGCTGCTATTGCCTGTCTGTGGGGGTGTTTCACCCGGGAGTGAAGCAGAATTGCCTTTGCAAGTAGAAAAGTGCAGGGTTTTGTTGTTGTTTTGTTGGTTTTGTGATTTTCCTCCCCCAAAAATGAGCAAGAGGATTCTGAGCTGGTAAAATCCATGGATTTTAACCCAACTTTAATCCAACTTTGTGAAACCAATTAGCAGTAAATCTTTGCCACCTTTTCTCCTGGCTTGGGGTCCTCAGAGCATCTTTCCAAGCATCTACCTTCACTCTAGAGATCCCCTTCTCATTTCCATGCCAAGCTGCCTGTGGCTTTGAAGCTGTTCTTTGTGACACGGTACCCAAGGACAGGAACGTACTTAGTACAGGCAGGTCACTTTTTTGGGGGGACAGAGGAGGGATTGGTGAAGGCAGGGAACATGCAAACTTCACAGCCAAACAGAGGCTTTTTCATGAAGGTCAGAAAGTAGCTCGGCCATTCTGGCTGCATTTCTGTCTCTCCCCACACCCCATATTTTCTATCTCTTTTTGTGCCATGCTTCTGCAGTCTCTAGGTGTAGTTGGACCTACCTGGCCAATAGCCCATGGTGCCATGGGAATTGGAAGAAGTACAGTGGTCAAGCTCTTCGAAGCAAGCATGGCCCATGGGATGTCTGTCCTGCATCTGATGAAGTCGCGTTGCTCCTAAGCTTCTACAGACCTCAGAGCAGTTTGCAAACGTGTGGCAATGCACTTGCTTTACAAACCAGAAAGCCGAGGCAGGGAATGGGGACTTAGCAAGTAGAGGTGGATCTGGGGAGCTCATTCCTTTCCAAGAAACCCCATTCTTGTTCCCTGCAACCAAGCACCTCAACCCTTGGTCTGAAATGCCCCTTATTCCCCCTGCTGACACTTAGCATTGTCACAGCCACTCGTTGGAGTAATTGACATGCAAGTGCCAGTTGGAGCCTTGTTAATCATTCTGAGACTGAAGCAGATGTAATTGAAGTTTCAAGGTAATCTTGAGTTAATCATGGGGAGCAATCTTCTGAATGCTTGGAAAATAGGGACCTTCAGGACATGGGGCTTTGTTTGGTAAAATAATCTGTCCTCATTGACAAATGAAGACTTTCAGAGGGCTTTTTATCCCAGCCTCTGTGAGTTGGAGATCCAGGCTAGCAGGATATCTAATCAACAAGGACTCTAAACTATTCGGCACAAAGAAACGCTTGTGCTGAGAAACCATTCCATACATAGCTTGTACCTGAAATGGAATTTGATATAATGATAATAAGGGCCTATTAGTACTAAAATAATGAAAGGGAAGGGCTGAGCTTCATCACCTGTATTCAACTTTCCATTTTCCAATCACTAATCAGGGGAAATTCAGCCCCAAAATACCAGGCCCAGGAATTCCGCATTGTCATGAAGCTCTCTCTGGAGAGGTGGTGATTAGCCTTGGATTGATGTGAGGTTGTACATACTTGGAAGGGGGCTGTAGCTCCAGCTGTGGTAGCCTGGGACCAGGCTGTGTTATTGGAATCTCATTAAAGCAGAAAGTTTGCAGCCAGCACCCTGACTACGTGTAGAGGCAGAACAAAGGGGAATGGCTTTAAGCTGAAAGAGGGGGGATTTAGGTTAGATATTAGGAAAACATCTTCCCTGTGAGGGTGCTGAGGCGCTGGCACAGGGTGCCCAGAGAAGCTGTGGCTGCCCCATCCCTGGCAGT
>JANHGB010039566.1:0-37148 GCA_026283785.1 Coracopsis vasa
AAACAAACAACTTAAATTGTATATACTACTTTGCAAAAAAAAAAGGAAAATGAAAATTTGAGTGGCTGTCTAGGCTGTTTTCAAGTGATTTGTCATCAGTGATATTTTTAAAATCTACAGGAATATTTTGGTGAAAATCAGGAAAGTAAGTGTAACTTTTGGCGTACAATGCACAAATTTTATATGTGTATATTATATATATTAGAGAAGCATGTTGCTGTAGATGTATTAGTTATCTGATAATGACAATGCTTACTTTTGGCCCATAATTCCCATCCTCATGACAAAACAATTTCTGTACATGAAGATGACTGTAGATGCTCCATGTACTAGCTGGTTTTACAGCTTTAATTATACTTATTACTATGATTTTGTGATTTTCATGGATATTTTTTATGAGTAATTGACAGCCTGCATTTGAGCAACTAATCATATCCATTGAATGCAAGAAGGATAAGGCTTGAATTTTCTTATCTAAGAATGAGATTTCTGTTTCTTTTCCTGTGTGATGCTTCTAGAAGGTCAGTTCCATTGTACTGAGCAGGGAAAGTTATCACAGCCGGACTTCCAGTTTTGAATTTAAGTAAAATAAAATATCAATATCTGGTGCAAGAATCAGCAATGATGAGTGGTTCCCTACTTTAGTCTTTTAATATTTTTCTGATAACACTCACAAGGTACAACTTGGTAACCATTGTCACTTGTGAAATACTATACCTCTAACTATCCCAAGATGCATAGTAGTAATCACAATAAAATAAAATTTTCCTTAAGCCACATTTGATTACGCTCATGTACAAAAATGAGTGCTCTTAGTACAGACCTAAGCAAAAATTCTGCTTAAAAATAATAAAAAACTCTTTAACGTCTTCAGTTCAGAAAAATGTTTCTTTGTATGTAATTTGGTTGTAATTGAATACTACAACTGACATGCACAGACAGTTGTGACAAGATAGAGAATTACATTTTAGTAAGTACCCAGACAAGGTTGTAGTAAAGCCTACACAGCTCAGCAAAGACAATCTATTCCTAATAATACTGTGCATGCAGAGTTTTAAATGTATCTCAGTTAATCAATTATTTGATTATGGGGCCCAGCTTTGTTGATGCAAAATATTTTACTGTGCCTCACAGATGATTTACCTGCTGATAATATAGAATATCATGGCCCTCCAGGATTTCGTTAAATTAACCAAACTAATTTATCCTCTTTATTTATTAAATATGCGACTTATTTGCTCACGTGTCCTGAAGGCAAAATGAAATCTTTACAATAAGAAAGGTAATTATGTTACAGTGTTTTCTTAATGTAAGCTGCAGGCTTCTTAACAAAAGAGTCTGCAAGCATCTGTGTAAAAAGGAAGAAAATACCTAGCATTTCAGGGATGTGTATGAATATATTTGCCACGATAACGTGCCTATATCTAGGAAACATAGCTGTGATTACAGTCATAACTTTTGGTCTACTTGTATGGGCCCCATTTGCACAGAAATTATTTAATTACAATGTGCCTTTATGTTATGAAATATATAATACTTCAATTAAGTGTCATTTAAAAATTACTAACTTAAGGTGTCATCCTAAAAAAAAAGATGACAAAAGAAACTGGACTTCCTTTTAAAAATTACCATCTTGCAATCAGAGAAAATATGAATTTTTGAAAAAATATAATCTAAACTTTTATTTTAAAAAGGAAGCTTCACATGCTGTAAATAACACCTAAAATTAATTCCTAATTAAATTGGAGAATAAATGAGTTGTGTATGAATGATGCATAAAGGCTTTGATGCTTGGTTGCTGCCACAATATTTGGAAGAAATGAATGTTAGAGGATTATATGTGGTTAGTTTGTGCTGCGCTCTGTCCATAGCTATCTATTGTGACTTGCTTTCTTGGACAACAGAATGAGTTAGGACATCCTTTCATGTTCTTGGAATCTCTTTATCACCTTCACGTTAGTCATGATCAACTTTATTGCTTTCTTCTTGATGTTGTTTTTTGCCTTAATCATATTTTTTTGAATAACATGTACTGAGTGCTGTGGTTCAGTTTTAGTTACCCAGACTGATCATTTGAAAAAGGAAGACGACCATTGAGAAGATGAAGTCTGTTCTGGAAAGCAAAGAGGTGAGATGTGTACATAATACTGTAAAGGCAGAGAAAAAGAAAATGTTAGAGGTGAACTGAATTAGAAAAGGAAAGTGTTGGATGTCTTGACTGAGGTCAGAGCTCAGACAGTTAGAAGAAACAATAGCCAAAGACAGTGAGGCTTATTAGATGAAGTGGTGTGGGTCTGAAAGCCAAGCAGTGAATTTCTGTAGGGCAGAGGACTGTTTATGCGACTGTGTGAAGTTAAGGGCCAATTTTGTAGAGAAAGACAACACAGATTAAAAGAAAATATTTTTCTAGCCAGTATGTATTTAGCTGATGGAAATTATTGCCATGAGATATCATGAATATAAAGAGCTTAGTGGATTAGTTGTCTGTACGGGTAATGAGAATGTGTGCATTTACGTTAGATGGGATGAGATGAAATAGGACTAAACCCCCGCATAATTCAAGGCATAAACAAAGCAGAAATTATGGGGGCTAGAAGGAAACATCTTTAGAGCTGATTTTGGTGGACTGAATTCTAAAGCCTAGCCTTAACAATTCCTTGCTTAGTGTAAATTCTAAATGCTAAGCAAACCAGATAGGTGGTCTAAAGATCACATCTAATGTCAAACTTACTGGGGTCATCAGAAGTGGTAATGATGATAATCTGAAGTTAATAACATTGCATTGTTAATCAATTTTCCACTTTTCTGGTTGATCTAACAACTCTTCAATTCATCCAAAACCAGTAAGTGTTATTTACAAACTTAATTTCAAGAGAAAAAAAACACAATCAATATTAGGAGCGAAACTGAAAAGCAGTGAATTTATTATTTTGGATTCACATTGTTTATTAATCTGATTTATAAGGATGAATACCCAAACTAAGCATATATTTTTTATACATTTATGCATATTGTGGCTATGCTAATAACATTGGAAATACAGTGACAGTTAGTTACTTTCACCTAAACAGTTCAGACAATTTTAAGGATCCTAGGTAGTCTTGTTTACTCATAATCTATTCTCCATCCACTTATGCCATTAAACTTAATGGTTGTGCTTCTTTCATCTAACAATACTTCAAAGCTTTTTACTGAAATTTTGCTTTGTTCTTTCAGGCTGTGCACATATAACTCATTTACCTCCTGTGAGTAATAGTTGCTCTTGACTGCTATTTATTGCAGCCCGTAGCATGTCCTTAAAAAGCCAATACACCACCGATGTGCTGAATAGTGCATTGGATACTACACTGTGTGATTGCCAGAAACATTTAGTAATCCATTGGCTGTAATAATAATAATAGTAACAATAACAACAATAATAATTTTCCCTTATAAAAGAGTATTTTTTAAAGAATAAGCAGAATTAAATGTTATAAAATACTCTAGCCTTAGAGCTTAGAATCAGTAACATTTTTTTCCTATTTGTCCTTCACAAGAAATTAGTGAGGGTTCATGCCAAAACGACAAGACTAGATTGTCTAGTGGAAATTATTGTCAGGAAGCCAATTTCCCCAAAAATTCAAGCCCCAAATAGAATATTTGTGGAATAAAATTGATTTATATAAAAATACTAACAGCATGCATAGTATGTAATGTATATGATTTTTGAAATTTTGTGTAGGTGAAGAACCGCAGTCATTGTGACACAATCTGACAAGCTAGGGAATTAACATTCTGCTGATGCAATTGGAGACAAAAGATACAGGCATGCCAGATATATATATTGGTGTGTATACATATATATATATGTGTGCGTATGTTTATATATATATTTTACAGATATGCATGTCTGCTGTAGATTATTTTTCTTTGGAGTAAAAAAAGGACTTGTTCATACCTGGACAAGAAGAATTTGTGGTTTGTATCACAGTATTAAGTATGTTAGCTCCCAGTGTTTTCCTCTATAAACCTGCCATTCTTGATGTGGTACATAGTAACTAGAAGTACTGCCTTCAGAAAGCATTATTTGTGATGGTTGCATATCACTGTCAGGAAATCATCATTTCTGACTGCCACTTTAAGAAAAGGTTGTAAAATTTGTCTTTAGAGGAAAACATAATCCAGAAATGCGTGCCCTGAGCTGTTTGGGGTGTAGCACAAACAGCTGTGCTCCTACTGTAGATTCCTGTGTTTCTAAATTCTTGACCTCAGTGAGTTTATTGCCAAGACCACTAATATGCCTGCGTTTTTTTTGATAGTTTCTGTATGTCCTTTACTTCTGTCTTGTGTTTTGCTGTACCCAGTTGCTACTGAAATAAGAATATTGCTTTAAGTATATTTAGTTGGAGTTGGAGGGGAAGGAAATTCAGTTTCTGAAGCTTTGACTTACTCAAAAGTTCTCTTGCTCATCTGTCCCAAATTTCATATTTCCTCTGCCAATTTCCTTGAAGTCATTGACACGGATTTTCAGCTTCAACAGATTGACGTCTGGTAGGGTGTTGATGTTTAAGTTGCTGTTCTTACTTAGAGTAAAATCCTTCACCAATTTTATTAGGCTAAAATAGTTCCGTTCCCACAAAAGAGTTCAGAATCTAGAAGGAGCAAGGGTTCTCCTTGTGCATACGGAGACTTCATTGCTCTGCTTCAAGAGAACTCAGAGCTTGTCTTCTCATTTGATAGTTTATAGGAGATGATTGCATCAAACTTATCTTGATTTACAAATAGAGATTTGTACAATCGTATTTTGTATAACCATATTTTGAAATTAGCATAAATACACACTTTAGCATTAAGACACACAACTAGCTTGACTTTCTGACTTGTTTCATAATTTTGGATGATACACATGCCCTTGTATTTACCTTTAGAATGTCTTATGTAAAGAAAAAAGTTTTAGTTTTCCACAGAAAAGTGTTCACTGCTAACAATACTCAGAAGTATACTTTCATGTATAACTGCATATACTCTATATCCTTTAATTCTTCACTTTAAAACTGGTTTTTAAAGAATGCCAATATCTTAGCCACCTTCTTGAATCATGTTTGAATCGTGTTTAAGCAATAATTTAGCCCAAATGTATCTTCTCTTTCACGTTAATTTTTTAAGTTTTTTCATAAGCATTCTAAAAATTTTCTATGATTTTTTGTTGGACTGAGATTTTTACGGTTTCTAGGATTTTTTTTTTCTGTTTTGGAAATAGAAAAATATAATTATTACAGAATATAAAAATGAAACTAGAAATAAATCTTCAGGTCATATCCTTACTCTACAAGGTTTTATGCACAAATGCTTCTATTAACTGGGTTAGTCACTCCAGTTGTGCACATCCCATGTATTTAATGGATGACATGAAGTTATGTAAAACCCAATCTTATCAGAAGATTTTTTTAGGTATCCTGATTACTTTCACTGAAGTGCTATGTAGGCAGAAACACCAGCCTACTCCCTGTGGGATCTACTTCTAAGAGCTAACTAAACATAGGATGGGGAGTAATGCTTACGAACATATAAAAACCGTGAAAGCATGGGATCAACCAAAGCAGAAGACACCAGAAAGGTGGGGCTGTGTTTTAGTTAATTAGAAATCAGTTTCAAAACTGTGTTTTATTTGTATTTAGATAACTTGGCTGCATTTTCCATGTCTCCGAGCTGTTAAGATGATTTCTGTGTTATTGTGCCGTTAAGATTACTTCCTATTTGATTACTAATTTCAAAAATTATTTAAGTAAGTCTTTTATGTAAATGAATTTCTTTTCATAATTATATGAAGTTATTGGGATAGGTTTTGGATTATACTGCAAGATATTTTTTCCAATACTGAATTCAATTTGTAGTATTTTGTTTGATTATTCCACTTGAAGTACTTTTTCACTTGACTATAACTTCTGTGCCACTTGAAAGTTTAAATACCAGTTTCCATAAGCAAAGATCAGAAAAAATCATACTCCTTTAAGTAATACTCTTTTTAGTAGTAACAGATTATTTTTTTTTTTAGTAATAACAGAAATTTCCGTTTTCAGTTTATTATACAAATTCACAGACTGTGTGCCATGGAGAAAATCATTTGCAGGCAACAGCAGCAAGCATAGTTTGATGGAATTCTGGGCCACTTCCTTCCTCTGTGCCACTCACATTAACCAAACCATTAACACCTGCTGAACCTTCTCCCCATCACTCATCAATCATAAGCAATCAGTCAGGTACTTGATAATTAACAGAGAGGGGGAAAACACTTCACAAGGCTAAAAATATGTCTTTACAGTGGCTTCATGCATAAACTCAAATAACAACAGGGTTTAATAGCAACTTCAGTGCCTGTACAAGCAAACCCTTCAAAGCGGAACTCAGTAGTATGTATAAGGTACAGGCCTTCTACATGACTATAATGTCTTTTACTTGAATTGCAACCCAGGAACTGTGGCATGGAAGAACTAAAGTTGGTTAAAAGCTTGAAGTGGAGCAAGTGAAAAAGGTGCTAGAGGACTTCTTTGAAGCTTGCTCTTGTAATGCCCTTCTGCGATCCTTGTAGCATCAATACTCTTACATGAAGGATCCATCAGTGAAAAGGCCTCGGTTTGCACTGTACTTTGCTATCTGCAGATGTAGTTGGCTGGAAAATGCTGAAAATGCAAGACGTATTTGTGAGGGTCCCCATTCTGAAGGGCCTCAGAGATTAAGCTGAGGGCTGCCAGAAAGATCTCTCCCAACTTGTTTTATTGAAGCTACTGGAGATCTACTATAAGACCTACTATTCCTTTCTGCACACAAAGTAAATATCTTGTTTATTTCAAGGTCAGTTCTGATTTTGATGCTCTGCAGTACTACTAAGGGTAAATATACAAAAATTTACTCTGTGTGCATCACTGGTGCTTTAGGTGTGAAAAGGACTGCAGAATCTTGACTCTTTTCCGAAAGTGTCATGTATCCAGGGACATTTTCTTGAATGCTGAAGTTATTGCTTCTAGCTCTTTATTAGTTGCGATGTTTTATCAATTTATATTGTATCAAAGGCATTGTATTAGATGCAAATAAGCTGCTTAGATGAAGAGACCTCTTTCTTGGCATCTTACTCCTCATCCTTTCCCATTCAGAAGCTTCTGTGATGATTTTCCTATCATCTTGACTTGTTAATTGGACTTCAATGTAGTGCACTTGTAATCCTTCTTTTCCAACAAGGTTTTGTTTTCCCTTTCTTCTGCATTTCTTGACAATGCAAAGGAGTTTTAATAAGGAGAATAATACTTTAAAACTTCATCAGGTTAAAAGATGGTATTTGCTGAGTAGACCCAGTGAGACTGAATTACATGCTTCCCAGGCTCCAGAGAGTGCCATGAAAAGGAGAGAATAATTTAGATTAATAATTTAGACCAGGAAGGTTACACTGCAGAGTAGCAGGGTACCAGAATGCAGAGGGAAAATGCCTGAAAAAAATTTTACCCAACATCACGGACTTCTAATTCAGCATTTGAAAGACAGGTTGTGAACATGGTCAGGTTTGTAGTCAGGATTCCTAAGTGCATAAAATTCACTGAATGGGTCAAGTATGACACTGATGTAGCTCAGTTTTAAGTCTCATCTGTTTTATATCAGAGCTGCATTTTGTAATATATCTAAAATAAAACTGATTATAGGTATATATGAAAAATATTAGTTATAAGTATCATAAATATATAATAAAAATATCCCTCATGTGACACTAACCAGTTGACACTTGTTTTTAAAATCTATTTTAATATTTCAGTTTAAGTTGCAGAACAGATGCAGCACACAGACCTTCCTCACTCTTGTTCTACCACTCTACTTTCTTGTTCTGCCTCTCTCCTCCCCATTTAGCATACATATTACAGACAAAAACAGCAGAGTAAGAGCCTGGAAAATATACTGATCCATTACCCATGCATATTTCATGAATTTTCCTAATTTCCTGCAGTTATGACTTAATTAGGTAATTATTCCACCCTCTGTCATTGAAAGTGATTTCTTAGTTCTTCCTTTTATGACCAGTGAATATCTTTTCCATTACTATGTAAATAAAAAAAAGAAAAAAAAATCCATGAAATTTTCAATGAAAATGGGCCACATGAAAGCTTTTCAACGTTGAGGGTGAGTTATTATTCTTTGGGTGGATGTAGTATTCTAGGGACTCCCACTGTCCCCCTGCTATTTTAGTTTCAGAAAGCAAAGACCTTTCTTTTCACACGTTACCCTTCTGATATTCTTGGTTGCTTCTCATTCTCCATCATGCCAATCTTCTTTTTGGAAGATATTAGTCTTTTTTCATTTTATTAATTTAGTTTTGATTTTCAAATATATTCTGAATTCTGAAGCCTGGTGTGCCCAATATACTGCTGAGCTTCTCCCTTCCCTGCTCATGTAACTTTTGACAAGACCCAGAGATATTAAATCCGCTTCATCAAAGTCGTAATTCGTTGGAAAATAAAATTCCTGTTGGTGATCCCCATTCTTCAGCCCCCCAACCTCTTCCTGAAAGAAAAAGTTGTGTTAAAGACATGAAACTCTATTAAGAGTTAGAACTCAGCTCAGCCTTTAGTAAGAAATTGAAGGTCCTGTGATGATACAGATAATGAAAATATTGGAGGAATCTGCACTTACTATTCCAAAGAGAGTGCACAACAACTTATACCTGTTTTGCTTCCAGAACAGCTTATTTTGTAGAAAGTTAATATGTGATAACAATATCAGTGCTACAGGTAAGTTGTCATGACACAGCTTATTTTTCAGTTTCTTAGACCATATGTAATAGCTTCTTAGAGATGTCATCCTATAATGAAACTTTTGACTTCTACTGCAATATTTAATATTGAAACATCCTAGCAACATCAGAATTGTTTATTCTCCAGTTTTAGCATAGAAAAAATTTTGGTTTTCCTTATTTCTTTCTTTTCTTCATTTCTTTGGCAATGCAAAGGAGTTTAAATAAGGAGAATAATGCTTAAGAACTTCTCCAGCAGGTGAAAAGTCGCTATTCAGACATTTGTTTGGCTATTCCTTCACTGAATAGGCTCAGTGAGACTGAATTAAAGAATTTGTAATTGCAGACTGTGTCTTGGTGCTTTTTCAGTTAACAGTTACTATCCATGAATGACCAAAGGTGCTATTTGTGTGATTTCAAATGGGTAACTTTAATTAGGAAAGAGTTCTTAAAGGTCAATGTCTTTTATTCCAGGGTCTAGCTGTGTGGCACACACACAGTGTAATGATTTCTCTCCAAATACCAAGGGGGGGAAGTGAAGGGGGTCACATATCATGTGCCTGATTCACAAAGGTAGTTCTGTTTTCTTCTGCAGAAGGGTTTGCAGGGGGCAGGTAGATGGGATTTGCCTTTTGCTTCTGTGTGTTTTCCCCTCAGTCTCTTCTCTACCTTACTCCACATAGCTCCTCTGTTCCCACATACAGATTACAATTGGGCAATGTCATGGTTAATTTAGTTTTGAAATTGACCTGCTGAAGTAAACATCCAGTTTGAATGACTGAACCTTTCTTTTGGCATTATGTGCCTCAGTGACTCCTATTTCACATGACTCCAAATTTAACAAGGATTTAATAAAGAAGGATTTAGTTAAAAGAAAGATGTCTTGGAGGCTTGGTAGTAGCAGATCTAGCTTGTTGCAATTGGTAGGTGGTTGGTTTTGAGAGATGTTTCCAGTGGTAGCCTAAGCTGGGTGATAAGCGGCTTTATCTTCCTGCTTTTCTACCACATCTGGTAATGCATCATTTGTGAATGGTACATCTTAAGGGGTCTTACCTTATGTTAATGGTTTTAGAAAAAGCAAATTAACCCCAGATCATTGTTGTACACATCTCTCTCCTCAACCAAGTTGGTCACTTCCTCAAAGAGAAATCATGACTCAAGCCCTGTGAAGTTGTGCAGCTTTTCCTGCAAAAAGAAAGGTTCAAATGTATGCACTTTCTGCTTGATACAGCATCAGAGCCTGGAAGCTGCTCCAAAAATGGCAAATTCCTGGTTTCCATCCACCAGCGCACAAAGTCTATTACTTCCTCCCTCCAGCTTTTCTCCCATTTTCAGTTCCCTCCATTGCTCTAAATGCTGCTTGGTGGCTTCCATTTTAATCTGATTTTGCTCACCCTTTCACTCAGTGAATCAATCAAGTAATGTTCTCATTTGGGAATGCTAATGTTCAGCTTTCCACGGCAGTGACTTGAGACACTGTGACAATTCTATTTAGCTTATGGTAAATATTTCAGCAAGAAAAAAAATCTCTTGCCTTGCAGCTTAATAAACTGTCACAGCAGATGCAGCTGTGTAAAATGGATTTGAAATCCTCTTTACTTCTCTTTAAAGATTTTCACTTCTGGCTTTACATTGTTCCCTGGTTGTTTAAAGCTTCTTTCAATTACCAGCATCTCTGTTAAATATTAGGATATCTTAGTCACAAAACTAAACAATACAGTGTAAATGGCTTTGGTTTCTTTTTGAAGCTAACGTAGAGCTTGGAGTGTCCAGTGGGACCTTTTAAATCCTGCCTAATTACATGTTCCCTTAAGTGAGGCTATATAAAACTCTCTGCAGAAGAGAGTCACAGGGCATTTTCAAAAGGGAACTACTAAAATGTTAATTATCTGAACATCAACATTTTTACTTGGGGTCATTTTTCAGTCTTAACTTCCCACTGCAAAGTACAGTTTGAGCAATGACTATTACGGTGCTAAGAGGCAAGCTGAATTTCATTAGACAGGTATTAATAAGAGAATACAGTTTTTGATAGCGATATCTGAACATTGCTTACAACAAACTGCGTTGCATATTTAAATAGTTCTGACATGCAAGAAAAATTGCAATGCTCTGGCATTTTACCCTTTTCTGAGAAACAGCCCGCGAGGTGCTGAAGAAGGTGCAAAGTGGAAAATTTGGTGTGGTAGATATACTGGCAACATTGAAGTAATGAGGAAAAGAGTAAGTAAAAATCAGATTGAGAGAAAAGAGAGTCTAGGGTTATTGAAAGTAAAAATGTTCTTTAGTTCTGAAAAGGTTTAGAGCCATAAGAGGTTGAGGTAGAGGGAAAAAGGAATTTTCTGTGAATTTCTAAATGAGGTAGGAATTGCCTGGGAAGTCTTTTAAGACTACCAGCAACTATGAAACCAATAATATGAAAAAAAATAAACTAGCTTTTGGAATACAGAACAAAAGCTATAGGAGGGTTGAATCTATGAATAATAGAGAATATAACTACTTATGTGGAAAAGCCCAGGGCCTCAAATACATTTGTCATTTAGACGTCTTGGGGTATCTCAATTGAAAGTCTCTTGCAAAAGTACTGGAAATCTTTCTGAAAGAATTTTTTATGATAACCAACCTGAGTGGCTTACTGAGAGTTGTCAGAAATGCTGGTGTCACCCCTTTTTGAATTATCTACGGACTAGAAATTAATTTTTGTCCCTATGTGTTTTCAGCTGGAAATGGCATGGACTTATTTTGTTTTAAATGAAAAATATGTGGAAAAAAGAACAGAGTCAGAAAAATGGTCTGATGTTACATTAAGATTTTTAAAGACTAACAGTTCAAAGTGAGAATTATTATAAGACTCCACAGTGCGCAACAAATACTCAAAGAAGAAAATTATTCACAGCTTGATGATTTTTATTCTGGCATTTATGTCTTCTGTCCATGTGTCCACTGTCTGGAATAAGATCAAACACACAATAAGAAGTCCTTAATATGGCTAGAAGCAAAAATTTGTGATAGGATTAGTGATACCTACAGCTAACAAATAGGCCCATATAATTATGAGAAAGGACCATGTGGTGTGGTAAATAGTATTTGCATCCCATCAGCTCCTTGCCTTGAGCAAAAGCTTTATAAGCTTCGTGGTCTAGCACTGTTCTGGTAAAATTTGGAGAAGATGAAGAAGATGGTGAGATGGTTCTAGGAAATTTGGAAGTGTTTCCAACTTTAAAAGGTGGCCTCAGAAGGAGATTATAAAAAGATCTTTGAAAATTCCACAGGTGGATGACTTGTGGGGAAAAGAAGAGCGTGGCAGTTTACTAACATACATGGGAACTGGTGATTTAGATGATAATTTTGTATTTAGTTCAGAGAGAAGAGAAAGCCATTGCAGGAAAACAAACTTGACAGGGTACGTGCAATTAATGAGGAAAACTGACTTTTTGTGCAGCATTTTGAATAGATTTCCATGGTGTAAAATGGAGGAGGTCAAGGCTGACAAGAGAAGATTGAAATACATTAGAAACAAGGCCAGGGTGCTAACATCTTCTGTTTGGACACAGAAGAAAATCTTCCCTTAAGGAAATTCGTGTAGGAATATAGAGTGAGATTAAAATATCTCAATGATGTGAGGACTAGGAAAAGATCCACACTAAAGGCAGTACCTGGGTTTGGGATTTGAATTACAGATGAAATGTTAATGGTATTTATAAAGACTGAAAAATGAGTTAGGGCAGTAAGGTGGAAATTAAATGCTTTGATTTGTTCATGATGACTGTAAACTGATACCTGGCAACCCTCAAAGAAGTATCAGTACAAAGTTCACAGACGGAAACTGTTTGGTATGAAGGCAAAGTTTTGTGCAAATTATGTCAATAAACCCCCTTTTTTTGTTGTTGTTGATTTGTGTTCCCTTAAAGTCACAAAAATCACTATCTATGGAGTTAATCACACAAGGCAGGTTCTGGCATACCCCCATTTTTTCAAACACTCCAGTTTTGGAAAGGCGATGATCTTTACTTCCAATGAGCACATGGGAATGAAAGTGTTACTCAGACTTCTTTGATACTATGCTTTGAGTTTTAGCTTCTGCCAAATATTTAGTTGAAATCAGCAGCTGTCTCAAACATTTTCAAACACAGTAATAGATGGGAAAACACTCTTAAAAGAAACTAATAATTGTGAAAGTTTTCTGTAGAAAATACTGGTGATAGCTGAGGCTTCCCTGAAACTACTTTTTTTTCTGGATACCTATGCATTAATTGAAATATGTCGGTAACATGTTTTGCTTTGGTTTTCTGCAGTTTATGTTCACCAGGAAGTCTCACACAATGTATTGGAATGTCACTGTGAGACCAAATTACTTGTGAATTTGAGGTAAATATGTATGTTATGTTGCTAACATCAGCAATGGGATTATGTCAGTTTATTGATTGTTCAAGTCATTATTAAAAGCATAAAAATACAGTAAAACCTCTAGACCTTTAGTCAGATTATAAATATAGCTATTTTGATAAATTCACTTAAGCAGAAATCTTCCCAGGGTAAGAAGAGTAACCAATCAGTTGAATTGTCAAAGATCATGCTCTGTGCTGTCACTGTCTTCGGGTATATGTCATTGCTTACTATGTTATGGAGACAGTCAGAAAAAAAGATACAACTTTCATCGTGCATTGAATAAGTAAAAAATTAGAATTCTGGACTGACAGTTCTAGGCTTGCAGTGTATTTGTAACTGTTCTGATTTCTCCTCTATATACTAAGGTTCAATTTCAATTATTCTGGGAGAACTGCTGTGACAGTCAGATGTGCAAAGCTCTGAAAAAGCCAAGTTTTTTTAACAAGACTATTGAGCAGCAGATGTATAATGGTATCTAACTACTTGATAGGAGCCTCTGTAATGGAGCTGCATTTGTGTGACTGAGCTAATGCCTTATGTACAAGCACAAAATTGCCATTTCCAAATTTGCTAAGGACATGGTATAGCCTGAAGTTCTTAACCTTGGAGTTGTAATTGGATTTTTGCTTATTTTCAAAGTAGAGCAAGGTGAAATTTTCTTTTTGGAAAATGCTTACATTCAAGAGGCACTAAATGTAAATGAAACAAACTGTAAGGATTTGAACACCCTGAAAGGAAGCAGCAGAGTAAGCCCCTTGTCAGCAGAACAAGGCACATGTTATCGCTGGTAGTGGAAGGAAAGAGGATTGCACAGCCACATCCTATCCAGCCAAACAGTTTACATTTTCTTCAGGTATATTGTGCATGACACCAATCTAAATCCAGAATTCCAGTGATACGAATATGAATTCACTTAGTGCTTGTAAACATCTTGATACAACATTAGTGCCATGCAACTGCAAAATACTTTAAAGACATACTTGATGACAGCCTAATGTAAGTTAGATCTGAATATGTTGCACCCTAACACAGAGCTATAGTAAATGATTTAGTGATAATTGGACGTCTGTTATTGAGTATGAAACACTGGTGACTTTCGAGCATCAGTTCTGGATCTCCTCTCTTGGCTTTACCCCAGGAAAAAGAAAGAAAGGCTCAATCCCTTATGAATATTTTTACATTTTCTGAGCCACCTGGACCACAAGACCCATTTGTCTACTATGTAATTAGTGTTGTCCCTTTCCAATGAGTTATAATTAATATTTCTATTATTCTAAATGGCTTTAACTTGCTACAGCTTGCATTGATAGAACTTGTTTTTCAGGAGCATAGTACTTTAATACTGAATATGTATGATAATGATATCACATACCATGAACTTATTTTCACTTTGCATGTTATACTGTCTTAAAATCTGCAATTAAAAAAAAAAAGTATAAATAAAAGTGTATTCTAAAAGCTCCACATCAAATACTATGTGCATTTTATTATCATTCAATTTATAGTTAAAGGTGGAATCTTTCATTACAGCATTTTGCATTTTATATGACAACCTAAGGGACATTTTTAGATTAAAAATGGGTCAAATACAAGAGATCTTGTGTACGATTTGATCAAAACCATGTTCATTATTTGCTCCATTTGCTTTTTTCTGGTGCATCTTTCAGGTAGGGCAAAAGCAGTCATTATCATTTATGCTAAGCTAATAGTGTATTTCAATTTTGATTTCTAGTGCTCTATGATTTTCAATATTTTAGTTGTAAAACTGTAGATGTGCATTTACTTTAAATTAAAACAAGTCAGTCCATTGATAAAAAATAAATAAATAAAATTAAACATACAAAGATAGCTAGTTAAATGTCCACTTTTACATTTGACTTGAGGATATTTTTTTAATATTAAGGCATTTTTTGGTCATATTTTGCAGGATGTAAGTTCAAAGGTACAAGTTGTTCTGGCACTACTCATATAAATGAACAAATTTCAGTTTTACACAAGCAAACCACTTGCACATAAATTTAACAGAACAGTCATGTAACTGAATAGGACTGTTTTCATGCTTCAGATCTGAACTGCCTTGCTGATTTACGTTGCTGGGCTTGATTAAAACCTCTTTGATTCAGGTAGCTGTCCATAATACATTCAAATAATATAATGCAGTTAAGAGAATGCAAAGGTGTGAAATAATAATAACAGTAAGCTGTGAAATATGTTACCATAGATGGTTGTGTACAGTAAAACATTATTCTGGTTCAGCAGAGCAGTAGAAAAGTTCATGGAGTATAAATCCTTTCAGCACTACAACATCCTTTGAAGTCTTTGATTTGAGTAATCTGTTTCACATGTTTAGAAGGTGTTAGAGAATTCAAGGAAGTAGCATATGTTTTTTTTTCTTGATTTTTATATTCTTGTGGTCTTTTTGACTCTGTCATTGGCAAATGTAAGTTCCTGAGTCTGAGGGCCTTAGCGGGGATGCTGCAACCATTTGCATATCTGAAATGCTGATTATATTTTCAATATTATGTGATTTTAATACTCTGACCTTAGTGAAAGGCACTTATTCAATAGTATGAGCAGTAGTAACATATGAACGATTTGAAGTTATATTTATATAATTACTTTTGGTGATATTAAAGCTATAATGCCTTCAGTCTTTAGCTCAGTTCTGTATTTTGAGGACATACAATTCAGTAGGAAGAGCAAGACAGACATCATGCCAGTGTGCTCAAACCCAACTCATAAATATTAAAATGGAATGGAGAGAGGAGTGCATGCTTTTTTCAACTCAGCTAACACTCTGTGTGTTTAACATAAAAAAATCTGACTTTTGTTCAGTCCCTGTTGGAATCCAGGAGATTCTAATTCCAAGTATAATAATTTGAGGTTACCTAAACAATTTTGTCTTCCTGTTATAACTGATACCTGTTCTACATGTCTGAACCACTGATAAACTTAGTGTTAAGGTGGGGCAGAAAGGGAATCCAGATTGTTTTATCAAATGTGACTTCACTTATGCCACTGTGACTGGGCAGTCACATAAGTGCTTCTTGCCTTGTTACTTTGAAAGCTAGCCTTTGCTTTATCACTGGAAGTTCTTGGTGCATTTCTTCAGATTTGCAAAGTTGGAAAATTACAGTGTAATTCTTCCACTTTGGATCATGTGGCTCTACTCACAATGGCCAATAGTGATGCCTTGCACTTAGGAGATACATAGAATCTGTAAGAGAATTTTATGAGCAAGGTGCCACTCAAAGAACAGCTCAATACATGCCATTTTATACTTTTGAGATGTTTGTTTATTATTGGTGGGGTTTTATGTATGAAAAATGAGATTTGCAACTATCCTCCTTGTTCTGGTAGATGTACCTTCTTCCCATACACTTGCATGTATTGAACCTCATTTGGCTACATGCTAGCTTTGATCATTTCATGCAATGTAAATTTAATTTAGGAAGGAAAAGCACTAAGGTAATGCAGAAGGACTTTAATCAATGTGTGGATCATGCCTAGAATTCATGAAAGAACTGGAAACGTGACATCTCAGATGCTGTGCTGTTTCCTGTACTCACCCTTAAGGCAGGAGGTGTGAAGATGGGCACAACAATCTGGGGACTTCAGCCAGTTCATACATATTTGTGTCCTTCAGTCTCATCTAAATGATGCCGAGGTGTAAAATGGTACAGAGAGTTTCCTTTGGTAACTTTCCACTTGGCTATTACTGTGCCAAGAGAAGCTCTGCAGATCTGAGACCTCAAATCTTTTTGCTTAACATATTAAAGATGGACAGAAAGCTGACAGAGGTCCCTCTTGCAGAAGAATTTTTGGCTTACACTGAAAGCAGAACTTAAACTGTCACAAGACAATAAACCGCAGTATTTTCACTCTCTTTGTCAGAGCCAGCATATTCAAGCATGCAGCTGAGACCTTTCATGCTTTACCAGGATCAGCCTCTGAACTTTCTAGAGCTCATCTCTGTTACTTTTTTATAGTGATTCATTCCTATATGTTAAAAAAATCCTTCACTGAATGCATGATTCTAATCTTGCCACTGACTGGAATTCTAATGCAAAATAAATGTAGATAATTACAACACTTATTACCCATCCTGTCACTTATATAATTTTGTATCTCATAGCATAGGTCAAAAATACCACACTAATTTATGGTAAAAGGAGCATTACTCAGTAGGGCCTGCCAGAGCCCTGCAAATTGTTTCATACGACATCACTTTCTTTTGGATCAGCTATCTGTTTTCAACTTGCATAGAGAATAGAATCATAGAGTATTTAGGGTTGGAAAGGGCCTTAGGATCATCAAGTTCCAATCTCCCCATCATGGGCAGGGACACCTCACACTAAACCACGGCACCCAAGTCTCCGTCCAACCTGGCTTTGAACACTGCCAGGGATGGACCATTCACAACTTCCTTGGGCAACTCATTCCAGTGCCTCACCACTCTCACAGTAAAGAACTCCCTTCTTCTATCCAACCTAAACTTCCCCTGTTTAAGTTTTAACCCGTTACCCCTTGTCCTATCACTACAGTCCCTAATGAATCCCCATCATCCCCAGCATCCTTATAGGCCACCTTCAGGTACTGGAAGGCTGCTCTGAGATCTCCAAGCAGCTTCTCTTCTCCAGGCTGAACAGTCCCAACTTTCTCAGCCTGTCTTCATATGGGAGGTGCTCCAGCCCCCTCATCATCCTCGTGGCCCTCATTATGCTGATTACTTTAAGACTATGTCATGCAATATAATTTTCTCAATGTCAAGCACTTTTGCAGCATGTGGTGGTTATATGAGACCAAAATGCTTCACTCAAAGCTTGCACTTTTAGAAGTGTCTTTTTTACAGGGTCAGTACCTAAAATGTTTCTACATAACAAAATTGATACAAAATATTTTCCATCTAAATTCACACAGGCAACTGAACCACTTCATTTTACTTTGAATTTACAATGATATTCTGCTAATAACCTGAAAATTTGCTACCTGGTATTTAATTTCATGTCTCAATTGAGTTGATTAAACATCTGCTTAATATTCTAAAAAGCACTTTTACCTAACAAGTACTTAAAATCAGGTTCAAAATTTCTGTTCCTCCTTGTACTGTAGCTTCTATGTTCTATATTCTGCTTGCATTTTTATTGGAATTATTTCTCAGTGGTTCTCTTCCAAAATTACATCAAAGCATTTTGCAGGACAAACGTAGATTCACTTTTTATCTCTCTCTGGTTTGGAGAACATCTGCTTTCATTGATATTTCAAATATAAATTTAGTTGTGGACAGATTTGTTAACTGTTTGAAAGAATTCTCCAAAAATTTATGTATATCCCGACACAAAAAAGAGTAAGAGGGGATTTTTGATGGTTTTGAGATATGCTTTAGAAGATTTGTCTTGATGAGTTTTGTTGAGAAATAGAGTAATTATTTGAGTGCTTTGTTGAACTAACACAATTTTCATTGAATCCCAATAGTTATATTAAGTCAAAATGGTAGACCTACCTAGGTAGAGGTAATGATGTTTTGCTATAGCAACAAAGTCCTAAGGACACAAGCAAAACAGGTTTGCAAATAGTATTAATAGCTTTCTGTTAGACCAGCTGACATAGTTGCAAATTTGTACTAGCTTTAATTACCCAAAGAGGAATTTCTGTGCATGAATGCTCAATTGTTTTATCAATTATAGCACTTACCCTAATAAAATACATTTTACTTTACCTACAAACCTATTTTTGTCTCATTAGATACAGAGCATGGTTGTATATCAGTATTCTGCTGCAAATATATACCAATGTTTTCTTATTATATGTCAGTGTTTTAGTTGGTTCCTAGTATGTATTTCCTTATACATGCATTAATTGATGGATGCATAGATAGGCTCTTGCATATCAAGAGCACTGTATATGTGGGGTTTTGTTGAGGGGATTTTTTGCTTAATTTTTTCTTCCTTGTAGTATGAAAAGATTATTCTCCCCCTTATATGCCTTCTTTATCTTTTAGTTGGTAGTCTGACATCAGATAGATTGTCTGTCAGTGATTTTAGACACTTTGAAAATATTTCATTCTTGTTCACATCTTGGATTTATATATTCAGCTTTGATCCCCATTTCATACTTATACATTTGCCTAAGGAATGTTTGAGATTTATTATAGTCTGTCCCTGTTTTAGGATCTTGTCTTTATAATAAGATAGCAGCAGAAATTTAATTCAGTATTGAAAATCTCATGTATTGAAATTCTGGCTACTTTGAGGTACAACTTGCATTTATCATAAAAAGAGAACATTGGATAGCAAGTTGTGGTGTAGATGTTTTACTAACATCTCTTTTGGATAGATGCATCAAAGATTCATAAGCAGCAAAGGCATGACTGAGTTATGTAGGTCATCCAAGTGAGTGCCTTTGTAACAATATAGTCATGCTTTTAGTGTATGCCACAAATATTATGAGAGAAAATAACCTTATTAACAATGGATTTAGGGATTTTTGTTTGTTTGATTGTTTGTTTGTTTTGTTTTTTTGTTTTTTTTTTGTTGTTCTTTTCTTATCTAGGCACTTGCACAGACAGGTTTCCTTAGTAACATGAATCTATTTGTTCTAGTCTCAGAGGCTGAAAACCATTTTAATTTACTAAATACAAGAGACCCTTTGAAATACTCTAGCAAAACTTTTCAATGAACAACAACATAACAATTAATAAGATCCAACATCCTGGAGCCACCTGTGCTCGGATATCAATGTTGTATGGCCCACTGAGAGTCCATGAAACCTGTACTGCTCTCTGGAATGGATCATCTGTACCGCCTTACAAGTAGGAGGCTGTGAATGTACCATTTGCCCAGGAACAAACATAATTTCACCTGATTATTGGTTTTCATGCTGAAAAGTGTGTATATTCTGTGGCTTTTGTTTCAGATTTAAGAAAAACAATGAAGAAAGATAACATGCCTTATAAAGTGTTGGCTTCAGCATAGAATTAACTGTGGGCTGTATAAGGTGGCTATCACCCTGGGTTAGCACCTGAATGAAGCTGGGGTGCCCCAGCTGGTTTTATGATGATCCCTTGGACTGAGTTCTGAGAAGTCCATAGAAGCTGTGGACAGTTTTAGGTAGCAGTCTGGTTTTCCTTAATCTTGAAACCTTTCTTACACTTGCTTTTAAAACCTAATTGATCGTACCATATACACAGGGAAGAGTGCCCTGATATATTTTTCAGATTGGTATGTCAGTTCTGGGAGAAGATTGTCTTGTCTCTCAGAGACCTTTTCAAGTGCTTGCCTTCTGAAGCTGTTCATGTAACAGCCTGAGACCAATGTACTTGTTTTGCTGTGCAGCATTTTGCATCTTCCTTTGAAGCAGACTACCAGCAAGTGTTAAATATCTGATAATGGCCTAGTGAAATCAGTGCACTGCTTCTGTGCTCAGCCCCAGCCAGTGAATAGCACATGGCAAAGGTTAATATTCCTATGTGTATCCCAATGTTGTATGTTTTCAGTACTGATGTGCTCTTGTGCTAGGCAAGTATCAGTACAGGTTTTTGAAGTTGGAAAACTTCAGACCGTGGAGAAAAAGTTCTGCAAGTCAATGAAATATACACGGAAGACCATATGGAAGACCTTGGTGAACACCATTTCGGAGGTGGATAAATGGAGAAAAATAATATCTAAAATTTTGTTTGGTTGCCCAATATAGGAAAACAATAATATTGATACTGAGTTTTCTGAGAGCAGGATCAGACTCTTAAATTCTTTCACTAAAATAATTTTGTGATTCAGTTAATAAGCTATGGGAAAATCTGAAGAACCCTATTCTGTTTTTCTCATGCCAATGCAACAGCTGGTGCTTGATTTCACACTTGGCTCTGCATTTTTTCTACTTCAATGTAGGATAGAAAGCAGAAATCTCACTTGAGAATACCTATTCTATTAGTTCTCTCATAAAAGGCTGATCTGCCCATCCTCTTGTTCTCTACCATGTTATTGGTTTGCCTGCTGGTTTCCAGTTATTCTTGGCAATAGAGGGTAACACATTATAGCATAAAGCAGAAGCCTGAATTGGCTCAGGACCAGCTTAAAAACTGTGAGAATGTGAAGGTGGGTTAAAGTTGTCAACTTCTCCATTCGTGCATTGGCACATAATCCTTCTCCATCTACTAAAGCTATTAAGCTTTTTCACCAGACAGGATTTCCAAGTCTCCAAGCTTGAATTTGTTACTGCAAAATTTATATGCATTTAAATAATCTAAGGGACATTTTAGGGCTGAAAGCTTTTTTGTTACCTAGCTGTTATAAATATGACAAACCTCTATTGTTCTCAAAAAAGTCACAGTTTAAATTACTCTACACACAGTGTAATGTTTTCCTGAGTTGTTCCTAATGAAGGTCACGTTTATCAGATAATAAGCTATTAATTATTGGATGGTTTCTAGCTGCTTTATATGCTTTATACGCTTTATACATTTGACAGCTCAAGAAGAAGCAATTCATTTACACAGAAAATGCTTCCTCATAAGCAAAGAGAGCATTCCCACAGCCTTATATAGAAGAGTGTTGGTGGATTGATAATTTTTCAGTGGTAATGTTTTTGAAATGTGCGTGTTCTTAAGCACTGGTGACTCGATCAAACAGCAACATTTTATGGTTAGAAGGGACTCGCTTTTATTTCTTAATATCTGTGCTGCTTTCTGTGTACAGTAGTCGGGGTTAGTTTTGACATCAGATAGGGTGAACAATGGAGAGATGATGTCTTAGTCGAAACACAGTTCTGGCAATGCATGAATAGAGAGAAAGGCTGTAATGCCTCTTGCATAGTGAACACCATTTTGCCTGACAAGGTGCACCATTTACTTCACTGGGAGTGCACAGTCAGGATTAACTATGTTCCAACAGGATAAATATGCCTGTGAGAACTTCATGCTGCTGAGACTTGTAAACCTGAGCTAGCTCCTTTAACGTTGGGTTAGGTGTTACCTGTGAATCTGCATTCTTTGACAGACATCTGCTAGGAGTGCATCTGTATATGTACTTACTTTGTAAGGTCTTCCTTGGCCCTTTACAAGTAGCTTACTGAAGAGTTTCAGTTTAATTTTTACCTGTGCTCTTCAGATGACAGCAAATGAAAAATCTCATAGGTTTTGTTAAAGTCTTTGGGTGCATTTATTTTTCTGGTACTGACATTTTGATACTTTTAAACATACACACACTCGAAGGTTAAAGAAGGTAGAAGTATGGTGTGACACATGCAGTAGCTTCCTGCATTAGCCAGTAGGTTATCTATATTCACAGTAACATGGAAAGGTCAGGTGAATCAATTGTACCTTTAGAAATAGCTTTCAAAGGTATATCCTTAGAAACACTGCTTAGTGAGTAACAACCTAAGTTTTCACTTGTCCACAGAACAGAAGTAAAAGCAAATATTTATGGAATGTTGGAAGCAGAATGTGTATCAGAATGAGAGCCAGACACAGACAGTGCATCTTAGATGCTTTGTGTACTGAAGACTACTTTCCTTTTTTCTTTCTGTATTGATGCTGGTTGGGAAGATGCTGCTGCCTTGTATACTCAGATGTTTGTGGCTTATTGCATTCCCTGGGAGTGAAACTTGGACTTTTACAGGAACAAGTCTAGAATCAGAATGCACCCAAAGGCTTCCTAAAGATTTGGTTTCTTATAACCCAGACTTTTCTGACAAAGAATCTAAATAATAGTTTTAAAAGTTTGCAATATGCTGCTACGAGTTTTTATTGTAGTTCCTAAGGGGTGAAGCAAGAATTCAGAGGAGGTAAATTTGTCAAATAAAACCTGCAAAAAACTCTGCTGTGATTTAAGAAAGGGGAAGTGTATACATAAACATACATTAGAATGTAGAAAATTCAAAAGATCTATAAATAACTTTAGGATTCAATATCCTTTAGATAAAATTGTTTTGAGAGCTATCTTTCTGCTTGTCACTGCTTTCAGCAATGTTTCCTCTTGGAGTGAAATTCATCTTCGTAACAAAATCCAAGGAAGGTCTTTCCACATCACTTAGGGCTTCTGCAGGTCTTCTGTTGGGATTTGGTGACTCGTATGGCATGCACTGTTACTCATCTTGGGCTACAAGGCAACTTCCTATAAACTGATCTTGCACATAGCAAGTCCCATAGTTGGGACAGGCTACATCAAGACTCAGCAGTGAAGGCTCTGACATAACATTTAAGTAGTCTGAAGGGTTCAGTACGCCTTAAAATCGTTGTTGAGGCACTAAGCTATATGTCCATATGACCCATAGGAGAAGGAGGAGAATATCTTCCACATAGCCCTCTTTTTGTGGGAAGCAGGGGTCATTTATGTATTCTTACACTTCAGCTTTTCAGAAATTGAGTATCTAAGGTTTCAGAGTGAATTTCATTATTGTTCTATGGTAGACATAAGGCAGAATTATGCTTATTGATTGTGCATTTTTTCAGAATCAACTGTAGGAAGAGAAAGGCCTAGTTTTACCTTGTCATATTATTTAACTGGATACATTAAAAAGCCAATTAAAAATTCTTAGTACCTAAATAGAAGATGTTAATAAAGTCAACTTGAGTATCCAGAGAGAAAAAAACCAAACCAAACCAAACAACAAAACCCAAATCCTTGAAACACTGAAATAAAATATAATTATTGCAGTTATTTAAAATAATGTAACAAAATAGTTTGCATATATATTCCAAGTATACCTTTGAAAAAAACATAACCAGAGAGAAAGTATTACCTGTGCATCAAAGGATGTTGAAGAGTAATTTGATCAATCAGAGAACTTTGTGTAAATTTAGAGGTATGTATTTTGCACCTCAGAGAAACATAGTAAGAAAACCAGAATATCATGTTTTCAAATCTCAGAATGCGGGAAATCTATAGAAATTTTATTTAGCTCCTCAATGAATGTACAGTTGGAAAGGTTTTAACTACCAGCTTACACAGAGGGCTTTTTCTCCCATAGCATCCCTCCCTTTTACACTCTGTGTGTATATATATAGTTTATATATGCACTTACAGAGAGATATACTGTGGTCACCATGGGATTAATTGTTCAACATCTGCTTGTACTGGATCATATGGTACATGCCCCTAAGCCTTATTTACTTTGCCATTCTAGACCCTACAGAGTACAAAATTGTTTATTTCCTCCTGTGTGCTCCTTTGTTGTATACTTTAGCTGTAGTATTGAACTCCTTCACAAACCCTAAGGTATTTATCTTCACAGCAATCTTCAGAGTTTCCTCATCATTGCCCTTTTCTTATCCACTTTTAGTGTGGAACAAAATTTGAAGTAAAAAGTTTTCACTAATGTTGAGTGTCATGTTTGGTCCAGTTTCCCACCAGTCTTAGTATCTATATAGTACTTCCTGAATTCAAAGATTAATTCCTGTTGATTTGAATACTCAGCACATCAATTTTCTAAACCCTTGAACCTCAAACCACTGAACTCCAGGGATTTTTTTTCACTGTATGCTTGCTTTATTCTTATACTGTATCTGAAACATCAGCTGTTGGTAGGTATTGGGTATCCTCTCACCGGAGAGGAGGTCCACCTGTTTTGATATTAACACTTTTCCAAAGGACAAAACTGACTTTTCCGTAGCACTTGGCCTTTTTCTAATGAAAGAGAGTGGGTTGTTTTGGCTGGGAAGCAGACAGAGTAGTGAAGGAAAGGGAAAGGAATACAGTGCACATGCGTGTCATGCAAGGCAGAACTTAAATTGTAACATTTGTGCCTAAAGGATCTGATCTGTGTTTCCCAGTACATCTCTATTTTATTTCCTACCTTTTGGTGCCCTTTACTTTTCAGCCTTAACCTTTAACATAATTATTTCATATGAAATTTCCTATTTTTTTGAATAAACAGTAAAATAAAGAAAAATTCTCTCTTGTGGAACCACACTGGTCTCCACATGGGACTTTGAATTATATAGCACTGCTTGATCTAATTCAGCAAGTTGATAAGCTGTTATTTTTCTCAGGTAGACTAGCTACTACAGATAGAGGCAATAGGATTTCACACTGTACTAATTGCTGATAGCAGAAAAATGCTGAGACTCATATCCATGTGTTGTGTAGATATGGCGGGCTTTAGTCATGCACCCATGAACAGAGGGCACCCCAACTGAATAACCATCATTATGCAATATCAATGCTGTAATTATTGTTTCTGTTAGCAGGATGAGAATTAGTGCATGTCACTACTTCATTATCAATCAGCTCTATATTCAGAGGAAAAATTTTATTTGGATTTGTCTTGGAAACAGGCCCATATTGTTCATTTTTTTGAAAGAAAAATTGAAATAATCCTGATAATATTTACATGTGAAACTAAGATTGATGGAATAGTAAACAGTAAGGTATATGACTGTCACTGATCAAGTGCAGAACTTGTGCAAGTACATTAAGGAACAAAGAATTGAGGTAATTTATAAAGAACATTCATTCCGGAAAGCAAAAAATTAAACATTAAATAAAGGTGAATTTACATAATTTGTATGTCTTACATGATCTAAGCTACATGTAGTAAAAAAAGAAATAAAAATGACCGTCAATAGTACTTGTCCATGCGTGCACAACATAAAGTCAACCTTAAGTCAGACTGCTTCTTTAGGGGCACAATGACTTTCCTCGTTACTGTACAATTGCATTAAAACAAACAAAACCCTATCAACCAAAACAAAAAAAACAATATTAAATTAATATTCAAAGTCAAGCAGGTGCTGACTTGTTGCTGACATGACTTATCTGGAATGTAAACAAGGTGATGGTGGTGTGTGTATACTAGTGCATACTAGTGATACTAGTGCAGTATGTGAGTTAAATTTGTGCTGTTTTGGGTTTAAAAGTACTGCATTTAGAATCTTCATTGGCATCACATTAACTTAATTCTCTGTTTCTAACACTATTTTCTGTTAGTTTCTGTGAGCTTTTAGTCCTGCTCGCGTTTGCAGTGTGCCGGGTTAAAACCCTTCCAAAATCTTTGCTCGCGAAGTCAAGCCTTCATATATAGGACATCAAGAATATTCTATTAAATGCCTCTTGAGATATTAAATGTTCCTTGGTTTCATATTAATTAATAGACTCATACTTTATCAGTATGCCTTCCTTGATAGAAAAATGAGTCTGTGGAAGATTACATAAAATAGTGTTTATTCTTCCCTGTTTTAAACCTGATGGCAGTTAAATGCAGTATAGAGCTTCTTATTTATTTTTTTTTCTGGGTACTGAACTGGCTTTACTTTGCTATAAGGGGGTAATTCTTAGGTGATGTTTGTTATTTCACTACAGCTACCTTGAATCCAGCAGTGCCTTAGCCAGATTTTAGAATTACTCATACAACTACTCAATTCGGATAACGTTCCTATGCTAGGTGAAATGTCACCTTTCCTAAGTGGTACCTAATCATCTCTGCTTATTGATGGTGACAGCTCATGGCCTATTCTTTTTATTTCAACAAGGAAACAAACATAAACACAACAAAGCTAAACAAACTCCAGAGATTCATCCTAAAGTACTCTAAACCACTGTAGAATTACTGATTATTAGATTCAACCTCTGCATGTAATAATACAACTTTACATTTTGTCTTTAAACTTAAGCTAGTATGTTGTTATATGCTCTAATTAGACATTATGGTCTTCTAGTACAAAATGCCTGACTCTTGTTTTGCTTTCATGCATTTATATTATGCTTCCACTTAAGAGTACTTACCAGCAGAAAAAATGATAAAATACATTCAAGACTACTTTGATCTTTGTCCCTCCTATTGAATAGTTTTATTTTTGATGTTGTCTTGCTGTTTATTTGCTTGCTTACATAGCCTAGGAAGATAAAAGATAGAATCAATACTTTAGAATCTCCTATCAGCTTTTGCTGAAACATTTATCAGTGGTTCTTGCTCTTTTCTCAGGTCTCATTCACTGATTAGTGTATTTATACTTCAGAAATAGCGTGTTTTGTTTATCTTTCTGCAAGGTTCCCACTCCTTGTTGTTTGACATTAAAACATAAGATTTCTGGATTAAAATGAGAACAACCACTGTTACTGCTACTTCTGTCATGTGTTGTTACTGCTTCTGACACATTAAGTTAGAAGTTACTATAAAAACCAGAGGATGCATTTCATTATCCTGTTTAATGTTGCATTCTGTACCTAAATCAAAATTAGAAAACATTTCTGCCAGTGCTGGTGTTTAACTTTATTTAGGGAGAATTTAAGTGAGCATTATCTTCTCCCTATGTCATGGTCCAAGCTCACTCTATGCTTCATGCATTAACTGTAATGTTGTTTTTTTCAAAAAAAAAAATTTGGCTTTTATTTTAAATATGCTCAGTGGAGTGTACAAAATGCAAAACAAATTGAGATGTATTGAAAACCATGAAGCTGAATGAGAATCATTGGGCAATATCAACACACATTCAGAATGTCTTGGTCTCCTTTGAATGCAGCCCTCATGGAAGTAATTATCTTAACTCGGGCTTTAAGTGAATTGACTGCCAAGGCAAAACCAACAAAGAATATCTCATGCATTCAAGGTGGAAGTCCATACCTGTATTTCAATATTGGTTTTGAAACCAAATATATCTGGACAGGTGAAACCAACACAGAAGCAAGGAAGCAGTAGTGTTTCATGGACAAGTACATAGTGCAGCACTACTGGTACATTTTTAGCTAGGAGAGGTAATTTTTTTTTTTTTTTTTTTTTGGTTTAATGATTTGAACTTACTATCATTCTTCAGCCTATCACTGTTCCTGTCCTGCCACTCTAAGAAGTAAGTCTGAACATCATTCAACACTCTCTGTCCAAACAAAGAGCCTGAATCCAATTTATTAGAACAGAATGAATATAGCCTTTAACTTCTCTATAGAGATACTATTGTTAATTAAAACAAAGTCCTTTCCATACGCGGTGCTAACAGTTCTAGCTCTGCATCCATTCTCCAAACAATATACGACATTGATGGATAAACTCAATTAAAGCGTGAACATTACAGAAGTAATGTGGAGAGCTGAAGTGATCTTTACCAATCCACCTTTAAAAGTTGCAATAAATATTTCAAAATGAAATGTTCATAAATTATGCTGAGGATACCCATTTGTTAGATTGGATGAAAATTCAATTCAACTATTCTGAGTAATATTGCTTTTGGTTAGGCAATGGTGTTTGTTTTCTCTTTAATTATGCTATACTATCTTACAGATAGCTTAAAACTAGAGTGCATCTAGTGCAAAAAACACTTCTGCTTTTTCCATACCTAACAATGAAGTGGGATTTCTTCTGTGATTTATTTTCTTGCAGTTCCCTTTTTTCAAGGTAACAAATATTTTTATACAGCATGCGCAGTATCTAAGTGTATACAGTAATTGCTGTTAGAGTGCACTAACTCCTAAAGCAAAACACCAGGGCCTAAATGATGCACATACAGAACTCTAATAAGCTGAATTACTTTCTGCAAATGTTAAAACCGTGCTTAGGGATTGATCTATTGATTGACACGTAAAAAATTTAGGTGATTTAATGAAGAAAAAGAAATAATGCCAAAAAGAAAAGAACAACTCCTTTGTTAAGTCCTCCTGTATTTGCTAGTAAAGTGAGATGTTGATTTCCTGGTTGTGTCTCCTTGCACAGGGGGCAATGATTTTCACTCTATCCTTTTCAGTAACTTTCCTTCACAGAAGAGCTTAAAAACTGGTTTTATCCCCTAGGCAAGATTTTCCTCTGCATAGAGGTTTCTGTCAGGTAAGAGATTCATCATTACGGACCTTTGTGTTCCACCAGTCTACTGAAGATAGATCTGCTTTTCTGGACTGCAGAGATGGAGATACAACTCAGTGCAGACCTCTGTTTTAAATTATCATGCTGGGAACTGGATAGCCAAGGTACTACAAAAGAACTATCAAGCCACATTTATGGTGCTTTTTTTTTCCTTTGTCTTGGGTCCTGTTAGATTTATAATTTTAAGTTTGTTACTTTATAGTCATCAATTTTTAATATATTTTACAAAAAAACCTGCACAATCAAGACTGAAGTTTTATGAGACAAATTTTCAACATTTTCTTTAAACTTTCAAACAGAAATCTGTGGAAGTGTCCATCTTTAACACTTTTTCTTTGATGGTGTTCCTGGGCTGAAACGTTTGTTTAATATCAGTGAAATATTTCAATAGGCATATTCTGAATTTTTTAGATTTATCTTATTAGGATTTCCATAAGCTTTATTTTGGACTTGAGTGTATTTTAACAATTCAGAGGGCTTCAAATTTTTATTCCATTTTAAGAAATGACTTCTGCTTGATTTTGCCAGAGTAGAATTGAATCAAAAATATCCACTTTATAAAAAGCTGTATTTAAAGATGACTATTTAACTCACACTGAAAATGATTAAATTACTTCAGTCCACATAGGATAACTTCATTGGAATTGAAATGTGCTAAACAGCTGCAAGTACCAAAGTATAAAAGTGGGAAAAACTTTTATTAGTAGCACATCAATACTGAACGTATTGAAAACGGATCCTTGGCCACTGTTTTTCTAGACCCTTAAAGAAAGCATTTTTAATGTTTAAATACACTTTCTGCCATCTATCCTCCATTTGTTAAAGCTCCCAAAAATGAAAATGGGAGAAATGTCTGTGGATGTGATGAGGTAGTATATTTAAATCACTTTTCTCTGAAGATTAGTGATGCACAATATTTTAAACCTACTAATCTCAGTGATGGGTGCATAAGGAATACTTGTATATCTAATAGTTTTAATTTTATTAATATGCAGTTATTTTTGTACTTGGGAGGGTGGCCCAGAGGCTAAGGTACTTGGCTTAGGTGTAAAAAAACCCATGGTCAGTTTTCAGTTAAGGCACAGCTATCCTTTGTGACATGGGGTTGATCATCTCAATTTGCCTGTGCCTTTGCTCTCCATCTGTAATGTAAAAATTGTGTTTCCCTCACAGAGCTTTATAATTCTAAAGAACCATTCATAGCTGTGACAGATTTAGACACTGTGGTGGAGTGTCTGGCTTCTGCCTCCATGGAATATTAAATTCAGGCAATTTGAGAAAGAACCCACCAGATAACATTGGCCACATCACTTACAGGAGGTACTAATACACCTAATAATCATGCAATAAAATAGTGACCTTTACAAGAATATCCGCTTCATGTACGATAGAGGCAAATCAGAACAATCTCTGTGCAACCAAATGATCTTTGTCAGTCCATACAGCTACATGTGACCCAATTAAGTGAATGTTGATGGTAATGTCAGAACCAGCTTTAAAGGCAAAACTAACCTTTTTTTGATCTTTCTGTTGAATAGACATCATTAGACCAGATTCAGGTAAGAAATATTCCCCACTGTAGGTGATTTATTCTATAATTTTTCTAAATGCTAGAAAGGATGAGAATTATTTTATTTTTCTTTTTTTCAATTGCATAAATACCTGCCATAAATGCACTTGGGAACATGAAAAAGACACTTCTGACAGCCACTAAGCCCCTGATCTGCAGCTACTGAATCCTGCAGTTTCTGCCTGTGGACATGCTTTTAAGTCAGATGTTGTGTTAATTTTTCACTGCTAATGACCTGGCTGGAGCCCAACCAAAGCTGCAAAGGTGGGATTTTCATCAATGTGCTACCTTCTTATTTTGAATCAATTTTTTGTCATTGGTAACTTGTACAGAAGATCCTACACAGGAATATTTTGTGTCTCCTAATGTAGGTGGGGCTGGTGGACAAACAGCTTACGATTTACAAAATGAGGCAGTATAGGGTGTCCAAATATCTGAAAAAAACTACTCTGGAAACTGTTTCTCTGTTTTTCTTTTAAGATATAGGAAAACTGGGATTATGCAGTGAACTACAGAAGAGATGAAACTGATGATGAATATTTATCTGTATTTTACTCTTTGCAGATAACTCTCCATGCTGTCTCCTGTTGACTTTTCATACCTATGTAAGTTTTGTAATGATATATGTGCAGAACTCAGGCTCCCTAACTTGAGCCTTATTCCTGTAGGTAAAAGTGAATTAAAAAGTAGGACAGTTGGCATAGCATCACCTAAATTCTTATAAAAGTATATATTTTAGCCCAGTTTTATAGAAATGTTTAGTATGCAATGGAAGATGCATAATGGCCTATTTAAAAAAAACAAAAACGAAACAAGCAAAAAGCAAACCAAACCAAACCAAAAAACTCACCTTTAATAGCCATATTGGTAATAATTTTAATTTCAGAAGATGATAAAAAAATTGGCTTTTGTGTTTAAAAACAAACCAAAATGCATAGAAACAGATGACTGAACCTTCAGCTAAATTATTGTAAAGAAACAGCCTGAGATTTCCTTTCAAGTCTCTTAAGCTGCTTGCAGGCACTGCAGTTTTTCTCTTCCTGTATTGTATTTGAGAAATTGGCTGTGGAGGATGTACTGGATGATCCAAGCTTCAAATAGATCTTTGACTTTGCCACTTTCAGTCAGCCATCTCTGCAGTGAAGTATGACTTGGCATCAGCTTATGACTTATTTTCCTTTGACCTCTGGAAGGTGCTATTCTGTGATCAAAAGAGCAGCATGTTTGGTAGTCATGCCTTCTATGAGTTCCTCACGCTGGCTCTGCAGGCTCTGGAACAAATGAGTTCCACAGTGATTTTCTCAGGAATATGAAGAATAAAAAACAAACTCCAAAGCCACAAATCACACCAGTCTCCTTTAGAGGCACAGTTTGTGAGTTGGATGGTGATTTGTCTGACATTTCACTTCTCAGAGAGTGACCTTATCTTTGTGAACTCTTTCTGCCTGAAAATGAAGTGCAAAAACTGTGATCACCTCACTACAAGTGACTGTCGGACAAATTACTATCCACCTAGCAAGCAGTTAAGAAACCTTTGATGTGTTTGCATGCCCATCTAGCATCTAGAGAACTTACTTTGTACGCAATGCAGTTCTGTTCTTTTTTAGTGAAATGTTATTTGGAGTCTCTTCTGAAGAACTGCTAAGAAGACTACTGGATGGTGAGCCAGGTAGGGTTCCAACATTTGCACTAGTGATAATAGTTTGATCATTTTATCTGGACTATAGAGTATGCTTTTTCCCTCAGCACTAGAGGCTTTGGCATGTTCAAGAGGTCTCATAAAATTTTGGACTGATAGATACTTCCCTAGAAGAATCACTTTCTTAATTTGTGTCACACATCTCTGTACTCTGGTAGTGTTCTTGAGATCATTTATTTGGATTATTACTCTTTTTTACCTGTTTTTCTTTTTTATTAATACTTGGCCAAGAGTGTGTGGGGTTTTGTGTTTGTTCGGTTTTGGGTTTTTTTTGTCTTGTGAATCTCTGTTGTTTTTTATGCATTGGCTCTTTTAAGACAAGTTTGCTGTGTTATGTTCCCAAATACATCCCCCTTTTCAAGTTAGATGTTTTTTTTTTCCCCTAGAAAAAAATACAGAATTCAGAAAATGATAGAAAGAACTGAATCTTCTCAGAGGTCACACTCTCACCTATTTTCTTATCATTCATAGAGCTTTCCTGGCTACCATTCAGATCATTTTACCTTTCTGTAAGGTGTTCTGTTGTAAAGCCAGTCCAAAATATGGTACCTTTTCCTCTGTAATGGTAGCTTTCTCTACATTTATTTTGGTCCAGCCACTGGAGTAAGGTAAGGAACAATATGTGAAAGCGTAGTAGCATCTGTCCTCCACCACCAGCACGATAGGCAAAATATTAAAGCTATATCAAATTCAGCTTCATTTGAAACTTCATAGTTTATCATCTTCTCTATGGGAAAAGTTTAATAAGTGATAGTATATTAGGAAACCTTGAAGAAAGAGCAAATACCTGGCAGCTTTTTCATCTTGAGCTATAATGATAGTAAATTTTTGGCAACTGAGGAAATTTGACTGTGTCTTTGATTCCTTGGGTAACTGGTGAATGAGCAACACTCGTGGTTAGCAACCATCTTACCCTGCTGAGCAGCTGGGGCTGTGTTTCAGGATCTTCTGTGAAGGCTTCTAGTCAGTCTGATCAGTGACCCGCTGAGAGGATTCCTTTGTGCAGGCACTGGGCATGCAATAACCCACCAAAGCTAGTGGATTGCATCTCAGATAATGTTGCCTTTTAGGGCCTAACGCTCACAAGTAACTATGATAAATTACCACTTCATGCACCACACATTTTAATGGACCTTCCATCAGAAGATAAGTGCTTTGAAGTGATGAAAAAAAAAATTAAACTTACTTTAAGGAAAAAACATACTTGAAGGAAAAATCTGAGAGGATTGAGAGACTCCCAGCAGTGGAAGTCATGTGCAGTGTCATGGCCTTAACTAGTGTGCCCATGGGAGCTCTTGCTGTGATCAGTAGAGAGAAGGATAATCATGGTTTAGGGGATATGTGGTACATATGAGTATTCTGATGTTACAAATATTTTTGTGGAATCACCTATTTCTCCAGTAACTACAAAGAAGAAATAAATAGTGGTTTATATATCTATGTGTACAGTGAGACAAGTTGAATCCCATCTCTGCTGCATTTACTGAGGCTTCACAGAGCCTCAAGCATCTTTTTGAACTGATAGAGCATCCCAGAGTCTAGCACATAGCAATGAGGGTTATTCTGAATATGTTAAACACTAACTAGTGATGCTCTTATTTTTGATCTATAAAGGGTTAAAAAATTTCTAAAGTTTTGATTGTAAATAGCCTGCAGGTGATATATAAAGGGCTGATTCTTCAGTCAACTCTTCATATACACGGAACCTGGCTGTTTGTTAACATGGTATTGTCTGAGTAGTCATATTGCTAGGTATAATTCCTTGAATATAAAATCAAGTTTCTTTAGATGCAGCAAAGCATATAAGCCCTTGCCTAGCCTGAAGTACTCAAGTAGACACATGATGCCGCAGACAGCTTTAAATACAGGTGCTTTAAGTACTTTTTACTGGATCAGGGCCTGCCTGTGTTTACATCAGTCTCCCAGTTTGGGTGTGAGCAGCAAATGAACCAAGGAGAAAAGCTTTGAGAAAAGCTTTCTGGCAAAAGAACATGAAAATTGAATTTTGGTCTGCATTAAATTCTCAAACAATCCAAATGATGAAACAGATTATTACTGGTGTTTTGTATAGCCATTGTACGTAAAGAGGATAATGTAATGAATAAAAAATAAAAGCTTTCAGTTAGAAAAAAAAAAAACCCACAAACCTAACAAAAAGCAAATTGGAAACTTATTACCATATGAAAGTTATCAGTTTATATACTCCATACCAAATGTGCTTGAAGCGTGATTGTCTAAAAGACTTAAAAATACATGATCATACTAAAGAAAAAGCATTTATAATTTATATTAACGTAATCAGTGCTTGTACCTGTAAGTAGTCAATTCTGCTTTTAAGTAATTTTAATTATTAAGTTAAGCTTACGTTGCAAGGAGGTTTCTGTGAAAACAATAGATACAATAAGACTATATGATCTATTAGAGTTAAGAAATATTAAGTAAAGTGCCATTTACTGATTAGATTTCTTTAAGAAAGGGAGGAAGGAAAAGGGAGTCTTTGTTACTCAGGACATGGAGAAGGCTGAGGTACTCAGTTTCTTTTTTGCCTTGTTCTTCGGTGGCAAGTGCTCCAGCCACACTGCCAAGTCACAGAAGACAAAGGCAGGGACTGGGATAATGAAGAACCACCCACTGTGGGAGAAGATCAGGTTTGAGACCATCTAAAGGACCTGAAGGTGCACAAGTCCATGGATCCTGATGAGATGCATGCATAGGTCCTGTGGGAACTGACAGAAGAACTGGCTAAGACACTACCCATCATATTTGAGTAGCTGTGTAAGTCTTGTGAAGTTTCTGCTGGCTGGAAAAGGGGAAATATAGCCCCTGTTTTTAAACAGAGTGGTCAGTGTCACCTCTGTGTCCAGCAAGGTCATGAAACACATCCTCCTGTAAATGATGCTAAGGCACATGGAAAAGGAGGTGACTGGTGACAGCCAGCGTGGCTCCATTAACAGCAAATAATGCCTGACAAGGTATGCCTTGTGAATGACCATCTTTATCATTAGCGTTCTGATTTGTAGTCTCTTTCATTTCATAAATTTACTCTGGCTATGTTAGCTCTAGTATCACAACGATTTGAGCCAATAATAAAACAAAATAGGCAAACACAGCAGTGAGGATTTTAAATGAGAAAGAAATAAGACTTCATTACAGATAGTGTAATAGGAGTTCCACTGAAATCAATAGGCATTTGCACATGGACTAACTGTACTGGAATAGGGCTCTAAATAACCCTATTATAATTTATTTGGCTAGAGAGCCAAATGAGCACCTGTAAACTGCTGTTCTGAAACCGTGAAGGCATTTTTTCCAATAAAAATACAGAATGTCATTAGTTTGGTATTCCATAGCTTATTCAAGAAAAGATTTAAAGTAAATTTTAATGGAACCTGTGAAGGATTTTCATATTTTGGTTTACAAATCACTGTAATTGCTGGATTTTTCAGAAACAGCTAGTTAACATCACATCTTTTTCTTACTTTAATCTATGGAAGAGTTGGAATAATATACACAAATATCTATGAAGTGTCAGGAAAGAGCCAATATACTTGACTTCTGCAATATGCATGTACTGAATAGAGCAGGTCAAGCCATCTATTGTATATAACTGCTTTGGGATTTAATCAGTTTTTCTACCTGTGAATTATCCATGACCTACTAATGATTTTTTTATATCAATGTGTGTGTTTTGTGTAGTTCATCAAATACTCTTACAATCACATCAAGCTTGTAAAATTTTGCAAGTGCTCCTCTGAGTATAATTTGCAGAATGAGATATTCATGTTGGTTACCCGTCACACAAAGTGTTTCTATCCTGTTATTTTTTGACCTCATGTCTGCAAACAAGACCACTGGAATAACTGCATTGTTATAAAGAGGGTACTGGTTAAGAAGAAAAGCAAGTGTAGTGAATCTTAAAGCCTTTGCAGTCTGTTTTTTTGTACTTCTCTACTGCAGGGGTAACATACATAGCACTATCTGCACAAGGAATTTAAGCTCTTTCTTGAGCAAGAGGCATAAGCTAGATTTGTGTGACACCTTCTCAATACCTAGACACTGTAAGAAACAGCTGCTTTGGAATCTTTCCTCTCTGAGCATAGTAAAGCTCCTTGTGAAGCAAAATAGGCAGTAAGATTTTACAAAGATATTCTGTATTCAGTATTGCCATTCTATAATGTTTTTAATAGGACTTCTTTTGCCTAAATATAAAAACGAAATATACGACAGTTTCAAAAGACTTGAGCTGTCTCTCTTTTTTAAGGTCTCAGTGTGCATGTAGTCATACTTCAAAATATTTTCATCACATCTGCAAAACATTTTTTTACTGAGCTTCTTAAGGAAATGGTGGTTTAAGACTTCTCTGTGCATCACTCTCTCCAATAAATTTTGAAGCTAGCCAGCCAATTTCTATCAGATGGGAAAGAAGGTTTGAAGTTTCAACATTCTTAAATTCCTCCTGCCCCACTCCGAATTGGTAAGTGGAATGCAAAGAGAAAAAAAGCTACCATCTCCAGGAAAAAAAAGCCTGGTAGCACTGACATGTTATACATCCTGTGTGGCAGCAGCTAGCTTGCTGTCTTATGTGCAGTTTTATGTGTGTTTATTGTAAGAGTTAGGATTTATTGTGGTGTTCTGAGAAGGCCCTGAAGGCATTGAGCTGTGTCAGACTGGTCTTCGTTAGTTAGAGGAGGTTTTGTTGGAGGTTTTGTTTGCTTTGTTTTGTTTTTAAAAGCAAAATCCTCAAGTGTCCATTTGAATACAGGAAGAAAGAAAAACCTCATGCTATTGCATGTTTCATGATAAAGCTAATTTCTGCTAACATCACTACTCTCCCAGTTGTGATTTCAAGTAAGGTGGATGAAATAAATATGTTGGCTAATGGAATACGACTCTAGAGGCCACACAAACATTGGATACCTTGGAGACAGTGCTCAGACATCTGGATATATCCTCCC